>WOVY01012895.1:0-16550 GCA_013436015.1 Rhipicephalus annulatus | reverse complement strand
AGGTACTCAAGTCCACGCCGCTCGTTCTCGTTTCCCGCGCTGTCGCTTTATACCAGCTCACTGCATGCACAAGTATCTGCACCGAGTCCATAGACTTGCGCAGGGTTTCCCTTCAGGTGGAGGCGAAGGTAATCGCAGCGGCCCCTTCCCATCAAGTCAATCTATATGGCAGATTTTGCGTCCCCGCCCTTCTCGGGTGACCATTGAGGGCCGCCACCCTACCGTTGCCCCGTCTTGAGCACGTCCTATCCCGCATTTCGCCGTCAATAGATAGGTGATTTCGAGTGGTATGCATTGTGCTACGCCAGTACTGCAGAGCAGGAAACTTCATAAAGTGGTCTCAAAATGAGCCCTCGTCTTCAAGTTCGTTGAAGTGAAATATGTGCTACATAGCAATGTGTTACCTTAAAGCTTTTGAATAGAACGTAGAAAATCACCGAGATTCTTTTTAATGCTCGTTATTCTGAAGTTGCGGTACCTAGAGACGCGATCACTACAAACACAAGAATGAAGCCAAATCCCTCCTTTACTTGTGCAGTCACCAACACTTTTCCTCTCGTTAACGTTCCCACTTGATATATAGTTGATTACTGCACGAGTGTGATAGTATTTGTATCTGTATTGAAGGATTACGTCTGTAGAAATCAAAATGTATGCATCACACATCATTGTGGCTAGTGTACGCTTCTTTTGCCTTCTTAAAAATACAATTCAAAGTTCGCGCTTGTCAGTTTATTTCTGCGCTTGTGACTGCAGTGATTATCGATGTCGTTACCGTGGCGCAGGCATTGCGAGAATGAAGCACTTCAGTGGGAGGAAGCGTCCTCTCTTCCTTCTGCTACACCTTCATAAAGAGCACTGCTCCATTCCGTTGCCTTCAATTGCTTATGCTACAATTTGGCACATAACGTAGACGATTTCGGGTTAATTTGATTTCTCCCCTTTAAAGCTTTTCATATCTCTTCATTGTCAAATGCTAAATTTTGAAAAGCTTCCATCTTAAGTTAAGCCCTCCAGCCAATGTGGTGAAAACGAAAGAGCATGATGAACTTTTTTCGCATTATTAGAATAAGCTGTCATGAATTAAACACGCTGGCTACTCACAATCTTCGCGCGTCAGATTTATCAACCGAGGTCTTATCAAAAAAACGAAAAGTGGTCAGTATACACGATCGTTGTTTATTTCCCTCCAAGAGCCTTTTTCGTAGCGCAATCACTATGACGATAATATTCGCTACGATCGATTCTTGCATATAAGTTATGCACACCGTGGCAATGTAAATTTTAATGTAATTCAAATACATGCATTTTGTTTAGCTAGCCACTGTTCGCCACTCCTAATTCAAGTTAAGAGGCTCTTCAGCTCGTCGGAACGAATAAGTGGCTCAAAGTCAAGTGTCATGATCACAAAGCACTACAGTATGAAGAAAAAAAAGCACACTTTGACAGAGCTGGTTTTTTCAGAAGGTGACGTTCGATGAAAAGAGCCTACTTTGGTCACAATAAATGCATTGAGAGCGTAATAATTTGGCTAATATTCTATATTAATTTTTGTCTTAAGTCACAACTTTATGCTGGTGGGTTTTAAATACTGGGCGTATACCGGGTACGGCGACCGAAAAATGAGAGCCGTCGCTATGCGGACAGTGTAAGATGAAGGCAGTGCCTCCATAACCGGCGCACTGCCGCTGCAGCTTGTCGAGTAGCTCCTGAGGCTCCGGTATTAGCGAAGGCTCCATCCGCGGTAAATAAAAGCGTCTGGACAGTTTGCCGCCGTGAAAGTGAGTGCGCCTCTTATGGTGGCGCAAGCGGCGTGTAGAGAGAAGAAGCGTATCTTCCTCATTTTTCTCCTTCTCCCGCCCCCTCTTTTTTTTGTTGTATACTCACGAGTTAGGAAATAAGCTATTTACATCACAGCTGACCTCAAAACGTCAACACCATGGATACAGACAGCTTTGTTGCTTGAAAGCAATTGTTTAGTTTTTTATCACTGCCGCGAAATTAAACAAAAACATGAAAGCATGCGTTCAAAGGGAATTGATGCGTCGTTCGAAGAGAAGCATTTTTTCTTCTTCTTTCATTGGCTGCCTTTTTAAAGTCGTGGAACGGTTGTCTTACAAATAGCGATATTTGCCTGCATGTAAGCGCGAAAGATAAGATGCTTCTAAAGACAGAACCCATCTAAGCAATCGCTTTGACCGCGTTCAAGTTACAGCTATTTGGAAATTGAAGAAAAAAACATCTTCATTAACATTCGTAATTCTAACACCTGTTCATACCTGCTCATAATACGGTGACTGGTGCTTTGAGTGTAGTTTTCGCTACGGTTGTTAGAAGAACATGATAGATACGTGCAAACCTGTATGTCTTCTACGGACAGCACACGAGAAGAGCACCATGTGATTTTAGTTGGCTTCCAGGTTATTCCGCCGTCATAAAAATGAACACGCCAAATGCTGATGCTCGGGCAGCTCTTCAAGAAACACAGGAACTACCATACCTCTTTTCAAGTTCGGACGCTGCCAGCAGTCTTCGAACACTTTGACTGGAGATCACGCCATCTCCATAGCACCCGTCCAGCAGCCTGACTAATCAGACCAATCGTCAACCACCCGCGTTTTTTGATGAAGGTTCATGTGTCAACTGGACACAGTCGAAGCAATGCCGCACTTTTCATTGTGCATGGTTATGTGCCTAGTTCATTAAATATTATTCTTTTCATATTGGGATAGCCGACAATGCTCACAGTTATCCCTGTCATTGCGAGGAGACCATAGGGTTAAATCGCACCGCATCCTGCGAGATTGTCCACTACAGGAGGTTTATGCCATTTTTGACTGGCGTTTCGGAGCGCTCTCGACCGCTCTCCTGAGAGGGAGAGAGAAGTCGAGGAAAATTAGTAGATCCAACGTACAAATGGAATCGATGATATGCAAGGCATGAATGAGAAATGTTATGTCACTTTAAAATCACCACAACGTTACGAGGTGGAGGTAATCATGCCGTACGTGACTTCCGTGTTATGATTATCATGTTTAGATGTGTCGTTTACCTTCATCTAATCCAGTCACGTGATACAAATTTAGTATATGTGGAGCTAGCGAAACGGCTGCGAGCACGCTATGAGCATCGTATGTTGTCATCATCTTACATGAAACGGTGTCAGGATTATCATGCTTGCACCAGTCATATATTTCGCCAGGATTATCATGCTTGCACCAGTCATATATTTCGTCATCTTTTTACGTCACGTAACACTGAATTCGGTAAAGGTGGAGCTAGCAAAACGGCCGCGAGCGCATCATGAATGGTCCAATATACTCCAATGTAGCATTGACATGCGCGCACGCTGGGCACAGTGACGCTACGTTACCAAAATGAAGCACTCTAATGGTCTGACGCCAGGCGCGACCAGTGTTCGTCAGCGTGGTCCGACGGCGACCGGCCGAAATACGACATGCTGCATTTCGCACCATGCGTTACCCAGACAACACTGTGTCTCCCTCTTTCCGGGGGGGGCGCTCGTCCAGTGCGGATGTGCGAACAGTTCGGCTCCCGTTTGTTCAAGCGTTCTGGCACGGATTTTTTGCCTCAACTAGCAAGAACTGTGCATCGTTCGACACCGTTTGTTGTAATGAACCAGCAGATACCAACATCTTACCGGTGGGCGAAATTTTTGGACATCCCCAGGACTTTTACCCCACGCCACGCAGACGCCTCGCGCGTCGACGCGTTTCTCGGGCGCTGCAACAGCGTCGCGACGACGCCTAACGCGTCGTCGAGCTGAAGAATGGCCTCCAACCCCAATGTGTCGGTTGTAGAAGGCATGGACATCAATCCGGAAGAAGCGGAGTGCGCGGGATGGATTGAAGTAGCCAGCAAGAAGAAGAAACTTGCCGAGCGGGCGGATTGTAACGATGGTAATGCGCCCACGTCAGCGACAGGAAGCGGTAAAGGCGCTCCCGCACTGCCGCCTCACAGAACGTGTTGAGGCGTGTTGTGAAAGCTTCCAGGATCCCAAACCTTCCCAGGGATCACTTTAAGACCATTATACGGCCACGTGGAGGGATGGATGTCAAGAAGACAGAACCTTCTTATCTTCAAGCGCTCGCTCGCAAAGGCGGCTTCCCTAACAGCAGAGCAGGTGTTCGACTACACGCTGTGCACGAACCCCTTCCAGAACATTTTCGTCGTTGCCACGCCGTTCGAGGCGAATGCGCGCGCATACGCCAGGGTCCAAGAGATAAGTATGGGCTCGACTGTCATAGGCTTGGCGGCTTACGTGGCTGCGTCTGACGACACATGTAAAGGAGTGATCCGTGGAATCAATGTGGATCTCAGTGACGCAGAACTGACGGAGATGATCGTCAATCGGAGGAACCCTGACGCTGTGGGTGTTCGAAGAATCAAGAAGACACCAACAGTGATCGTGTTGTTTGACGGACAAAAGGTCCCCCCAGCACGTCGTGTGTGATGGTGTTCGATACCCTTGTTCCTTGTATCGCAGGCAAGTGGACGTGTGCTATGCATGTGGTGATTTGGGCCACAGGTCCGATGTTTGCCCCAAGGGCGATGAACAGAAGAAATGCCGCGGATGCGGCATGCAGTCACCATCACCGGATTATCAGTGTGATCCCACGTGTGCCATCTGTGGCGGAGCGCACCCAACGGCGGACCGCAAGTGCAGAAGCGCTTCCAGGTGCCCTACATCGTGCGCCAAAGACGGCGGCGCCGCCGTAGGCGCGCGCGGCGTGGCTCCGACACAGCTGGAGGCGAAGAAGGGACTGGCGGAAGAAGAATCATTCTCCAGCGCTCGTCGCAGCAGATCGGCATCTAGAGGACGCTCCCGCTCCAGAGGACGCTCCGGCAGCAAATCGCGCTCTCGCTCCAGAGGGCGTGACAAGGGCAGCAGTCGCTCCCGTTCGAGAGGACGATCGGGTTCCAAGGGCCGCGTTCAGAAGCAAATGTCTTGGGCGGACAAGGCCAGGATGAACATCCCAAGCGGCCAAGAGGTAACGCAGGGCATTTTACCAGAGCAAAAAAGAGAACAATCAGAGATTTTAATGCTTAAAAAAGAAAATGCAGAACTTAAAGAAGCACTACGAACGCTGAGGGCCGAGTTCGAGCTCTTCCGCAACTCGCGTGAACCCCGTGAAGTAGCCACACCCATACTGGTTCAAGCAGGAGGGTCGAATAAGCGCAAGGCCGTTTCGCCCCCGCGATCGCGGAAAGCGTGGCAATGCAAAGTGACGAGTCCCCCGCTCAGGTCCCTGAGAAAAATGTACTCGCGTCTTTAACGGCGATTGAGGAATCGCTCAAGCAGGTGAGAGAGGCCTTAGCCATTCAATCTAGCACAATCGAACGTATGGACGGGAGCGTCTCCCACCTGACACGTCGAGTAGGAATCCTCGAATCTAAAATGAAAATGATTGACTCTAGCAAACTCAAGACGACCAGCACTGGTACGATTGCAAAGCCAAGATAGTGCAGCAGGATTTGGACGCTACGAGTTCGCCGCAGGCTATGTTCCTTCAATAATATTCAAAATGGTGGGCCAAACCGGAAACATAATTATCTGGCAGTGGAATTGCGCAAGTTTCTTAAGGCGTAAAGCTGCTCTACTGCAGCTCATCAAAGCACAGGCGTCAATGCCGCACGTCCTGCTCTTGCAGGAAAACCCTTAGCGAGAAGGTAGTTCTCTCGGGCTACCGTTCGATTAGCCAAAAAGGGCGCAAATGGCAGAGTTATCGCCACGTTGGTCAGGAAAGATACCTCCTTGAGCAGCACGAAGTCAAAATTTGCGACTCGGATAAGAGATCCGGTCTCGAGGCACAATTAATTGAAATCATTCCCAACGGCAAAATCCGAAGCAACATATTCGTTTTTAACCTGTATAGCCCTCCTTCGGCTTATAACATAATATCCGCTCACTCCTTCATAGGGTCGCAACTGCCGCCAGATCGCACCCTTTAATAGTAGCTGGGGATTTCAACGCTCCCCATCCGTCTTGGGGCTATGTTACGAGGACAAAGAAAGGGGCCAATCTAGTTGCAGCCAGTATAGACTTAAACCTAACGCTTATCTCCGACCTGCGTTTCCCACGAGGCTGGGAAACTCGGTCGCCAGAGACACGATGCCTGATCTCAGCTTCACTAGAAATGCGGTGGTCGAGTGGTCCAACTTACAGGAGAACTTGGGAAGCGACCACAGCATCATAGAACTCCGGATGGAAATAAGAGCACCACCCCCAAGAACCTATAAGTATACAGACTGGGACCTTTTTAGGCAAATCAGAGGTGAAGATGAGTCAGTACATGACACCTTCAGTGAACTTCTTGTACAAATCCAGAAGGATGTCGAGAAGGCCACCAAAGAAATAGTAACAGAATTTGATGCTCGGGGATGGATGCAAGGGTTAGCGCACCTTCTGGACGCCAAACGCTCTCTCATCGCGAGATGGAAAAAACAAAGGCTAAATCGCAGGCTACGGAAAAGATTGCGGAGCTCAATCGGCA
This sequence comes from Rhipicephalus annulatus, assembly GCA_013436015.1. NCBI lineage: Eukaryota > Metazoa > Arthropoda > Arachnida > Ixodida > Ixodidae > Rhipicephalus > Rhipicephalus annulatus. Next base: position 10,035 of record WOVY01012895.1, on the reverse strand, counting down.
TATTGAGGAGCACTGCTCCGAACTCCATAAACAACAATGGAGGGACGCCTGCTCGGCTGCGGACGGGAAAATGCGCAAAGGAGGCAAATGGACCCTCTCCAAACACCTCCTAGATGATGGACAATCCAAAGGCAATCAGAAACTAGCCATAGACCGACTTATTAATAAGGAGAAATGGCAGGCATCTCAGAAGCTTCCCAATTTCAGATACTTGCCAACAAGTACCTCCCGCTTAGCCAGAGCTCAACTTCTGTCCCCCACCGGTATGAGGGTGTGCCTTCCCCAGAGTTGGACGCTCCCTTCTCGGAAGCTGAGATCAGGGAAGTGCTCCATAGCCTAAACGGAAGGTCTGCCCCAGGTCCCGATGGAGTTACGAATCGGCTCTTAAGAAATTGGATGATAAAGCCATTCAGGCCTTAGTGAAGGAGATAAACAGGGTATGGGAGGAGGGCGTCGTACCAGAAAACTTGGAAGAGGGCCACAGTGGTCTTAATCCCCAAGCCAGGTAAATCACTCAGCTTAGATCACCTCCGCCCGATCTCCCTTACAAAGTAGCAGAACATGCAGTACACAACAGGATATCGCGCTACATCGAGAGGCATGACCTATTTCCATATAATATGGTAGGTTTCAGGGCCCTCACTTTCCACGCAAGATTCATGCTCCTCCTCAAACACACATAATTGACTTTCCAAGCAAAGATGTAAAAGGGGTCCTCGCACTGGACCTCACTAAAGCATTCGATACTGTCAAACACGACTATATTCTTAAGGAGATATCGGCTTTGAACCTGGGAGTTAAATTCTTCCTTCGTTGATCTTTCCGCGAGAGTCGGACGGCGGCAATAAAAATTGGGACATCAGTCTCGGAGCCTTTCAAACTCGGACGAAGGGGTACTCCCCAAGGGGCAGTTATCTCCCCCCTTCTATTCAACATAGCCTTGCGCAAGCTGTCGGCAAGCCTTTCTAAAGTTCCTAATGTCGGACACGCTTTATATGCTGACGACATTACAATCTGGTGTCCCGGAAGATCGGAGGCTGGTGGTTTGAACAAGCTCTACAGGAGGCTCTGGACGTTACAGAGTCTTTCCTGGAAGGTACGGGACTGGCGCTTTCGCCGGAAAAGTCGGAACTCCTGCTGTACAGACAGGCTAGACGAGGTGTTAGGGGACTCACCCCTCTCGATCAGGTGCCCATTAGCGTTTGCAGCAAGGATGGTCGCACAATTCCTAGGGTCAATTCTATGAAAATTCTGGGCTTTTATTAGACTCTAAGGGATGCAACGCAAAGACTATAGCCCATCTCACCACAAAAACAGAGAACATTCTGAGATTAATTATGCGGGTGTCCAACAAGAAGGGCGGCATAGGCGAGGATATCCTCCTTAGGGCCCACCACGCTTTCCTCATGAGCCATATCATATACATAGTGGCGGCTCTCAATTGGACCAAAAACGGAAAGGGATAAATTGGACACGCTCATGCGCAAAAGTGTCAAAAAGGTGCTCGGCGTCCCAATCACGACTAGCACAGAAAAACTCATGAAGTTGGGAGTGCACAACACCACTTCGGAATTAATTGAAGCGCAAAGGTCAGCACAAATAATTCGGTTATCGAGTTTCAAAACAGTAAGAAAACTGCTCGATGCGGCAGGCCTCCGTCCTATCTTCAATCAGGGAGAAACTACGCAGCTTGATTATCAAACAAGGAATTCCTTTATTGTTGACCCTCTTCCACGAAACATCCATCCCCAACACAATAAAGGTCGTAGGTTGGCGAGGACTAGGGCTTTCATAAGAACCTCTCCGGAACAGAGACATTTGTGGACGCGGCGCGCCACGCCGGCGGCAGCAAGTTTTCCGTGGCAGTCGTCAATGACAGGGGAGAACTTGTCTCGGCAGCTTCAGTGAAGACCTCCTTGGTCGATGTAGCAGAACAGGCTGCTGTAGCGCTGGCATTACTGGACACGAAACGCACCACGGTGTACACCGATTCCCGAGCGGCCGTTAGGGCGTTCGCATCGGGATTGATAGCCACAGAGGCAGCCAGAATTCTCCACAGCAAACCCCCCTCAGACGTTTATTCAACACATAGTCTGGTTTCCCGCTCACATGGGACCAGACGTACTGCCGGGTCACCTGAACCCAAACGAGATAGCCCACGACTGTGCGCGAGGTTTCACAAGCCGCGACGGGGTGGTCTCTCGGGTGAGTTCGGGAGAGCTCGTCCACAGTGATCCTATCGTTACTTTTCACGAGATAACATCTCATTACAGAGGAGAGCGACAGACTTTTCCCTTTCCCCATCATAAGCTCCACAGATCACAAGCAAGCACGCTCCGCATGCTCCAGACGGGGTCTTACCCCTCTAGGGGCTTTCTGAGCATGCTTCATCCGGATATTGATCCACTTTGCCCAGATTGTGGTGAATTTTGCTCTTTGAGTCACATGCTCTGGCAGTGCCCTGCGTTACAGGATTTTAAAACAGAAGAAGACTGGACGACGGCAATCACAGACCCCAGTCAAGACGTCCAGCTTCAGGCTGTCCAGAGGGCCCGTGAACGAGCGGAGAGGCATGGCCTCTCTGTTCCGACATGGGACTAGCCAACGGCTGGGTGGGGACCTACATAGTTGGCCCGCTGCCTTGCCTCTCAGGACCAAATAAAGTTGTTTGTCTGTCTGTCTGTGTTGCATTTGAGGCTTTTCTGGTTTCTCGTCTCTTAATGAGATGTTTAGTCTCTTGGAATAGTTTGCTAGTGTCATGTCTAGTGACTGCACCTCCGACTTCAATTGCACACTTTTATTATTCTTGCTAGTCAGATTATCGTTAGTTGTGTCAACGCTCATTTATAGCTGCGAATATATTTTGAAGCAAAACTCTGAATTCTTGTGATTTACCTCTCACCGCGAGCTTGTCAATTAGCTTCTTGAGTATCAGTCAGTGCCTTTGCTTTTTCAAGTTTACTTCAGTTCGAACTCTCACCATTCTATAGCCACTGCATCGGATCTTGTAAACTACGTTTACATCTTGTACAATGCCTTGGTGTGCCCACAAAATGAAGTCTATATCATTTTTAGTGTGGCCATTAGGACCCTACCACATTCACAGCCAGTTTTCCGTAGAAGGTGTCCAAGATTCGTAAACTAATGTGTTCTGCAAACTCAGCTAATAACTCTCTCCCGGTAATCTTAGAGCCGACGCAATATTCCCCCACTGCATGATCTCCGGCCTGTTTATTGCCTACTTTAGCATGAAATTTGCCCATCAATAGAGCATACTGTGTCTTTACTAATTGCTGACTGTACGTCTTCGTAGAAATGTTCAACCAAATTATCATCATGGCTCGACTTAGTCGCACAGCCCTATACCACCTTCATTTTGTACCTTTTCGTAAACTTAACTACAACATTTGCCACCCTCTCACTGACGCTATAGTATTCCTCTATGTTGCCAACGATATTCTTGTAGATAAGAAACACCACTTCTACTTTTCTTATGCCAAAACATTCGCAGTAGCACAGGACGTGGGCGTTCTTCAGCACCGTATAAGCTTCCCTAACTTCGCTGAGCCCAATTGCATCCTATTTAACACCCTATGATTCCTCAAATAGACAGCTAGACTAGCCTTAGTAGAGAGCGTTCTAGCGTTAAACGTAGGAAATTTCAGATTTCAATGGCGGCCTGTCCGGACCCAGAGATTCTTAGTAACTTCCACTGCGTCGCAGCTCTGACTGCCGCCTTGGAGCGTTCTTTCGCAGCCGCTGGGGACTGAGGGCTAATTTGCATTTACCCAAAAAGTTACACCTTCTCCCACTATGAAGAACCATGTAAGAATGCGAACCAGTGCTGGTGCTCACTTGTGTTTCAGTTTATAGTTTCTATTGTTATGTTCTTGCGTATGTTTTATTTGTGCGTGGAAATCCAAAAAAAGTGGCAGGAGGGGGAAGGTAGAAGCTTACCATCAGAAATCCATTAACAGAAGTTATGAAGTTGTGTCGAAACGTGGGCTCGACACAACCCTGGTTTACGGAGTTTTCATTTGTATGTAAAATTGTGTTAGCCCCCCCCCCCCGCCCCTCTCCTTTGTGTGTATTACCGTGTATGCGCTGCTAATGAACACCCAGTGTTGCTAGGAAAGTGCAACGGTGCGAGCGAGCGCAGCAATGTACACGAGCGGGCAGCTGTGGCGAAAAAATAAAGAGGAGAGGAGAAACAAAGCGGAGGCAGCGCTTTGCCCTTTTCTCCAACTTCCTCGCGCTCACGCTGGAAGACGGTTCATTCCCCCACAGTGCATGCACCAATATGCACCTGTTCTATCCCCACATCCTCGCGTGAGCCCGAAGAGTGGAGAGACTGACCTCGGGAAGAGAGGACCCTCTCCTCCACCATATCTTCGCGCTCACGTGAGGGGAGAGAGAGTTGGCGCATGCGCACCGCCGTGGTCACGCCACACACCGGATTAAGCTCTGCCATAAGCGGCTTCGCATCTAAAAGAAGAAGGCAACAGTGAGCCCACTAATTGAAGGCGCAGCCATGGCCACGGGCCGAGGACACCGAGTGCTTAAAAGAAGACTGTACTAGAGAACCGGAAGGGCAATGGCGGCCACAGGAAAAACCCGATGCGATGGAAGGTGTCCACTAACGACGAAGTGCCCATGTTGTGTCTGTGACTGTCTGTAGTTTAACTATAACTTGTCGGCGCTGATAATCAATGCAGAAACAACCTAGCATCCCCTACATGATGCCTAGCGAGAACCTAGAAGCAAGTTAGAAACAACCTGCATCACGTAACTAAGGTCTAGAAAAACCACACAAGAGCTCACAATCGTACAATTTTGCTGTTTCGGGGTTTGCGGGTCTTAATGCAAGCTTCGCCATTTTTCAGAGCATTTGTTTCATATGTCATGATTTTGTCACGCAGTTGATATTCAAACAAGTGAAAAGAATTGCATTATTAATTTGTGTTTGCGACAGTGGCACTGGAAGATAAGCGAAATACTGCAGATTGCTCTCGCTCAGTCTGTGATCGGGATACTACGAGAGTTTCTTTCGGCTGGTTGAGGTGAAAAAAAAAAAGAGACGTTCAGATAAGATGCTGTTATCTGAATATATACCGAGTGTGGTGCAAGCCGATGTGGCAACTCTAACACATTTCAATCTCTAAAGAAGTGTGCACCACCTTTTTTTAACCACCGATTTCCCGCATTACGTATAGCGTCGTTCTCTGGCCTTCTGTTGCATGGAAAACAAGTTACAAGAACAAAGCCAGGGTTTATTTTCCGGAACACGTCTTGCACATTACTGAGGTGAGTGGGTTTTGAACCGTGTTGCGCCTACTCTTTGAGAGCGCTGGATTACAAAACTTTTCTCTTCCTTGCGATGCAGAGAAATGCCTCGACCAATGTCGAGGATTTCACCCGGATGTGCGCGCAGAGATAAGGAAGGGAACACACGAGCCGATGCGAAAAAGTAATCGCAAAAGAAAAAAAACAGACGAAAGAAAAGAAGAACCCGATCTTATAGACAAGCTAGGGATGCATTACGAAGCACTAAGCTCTTGCCACAGCACTTCGCAGGAGTGCGCTCTCCTTGGAAGGCCTCGATTTTCCGGAACACAAACATCCATTCGTCGTCGGTTCGGTTCATCTCGAAACAAATGGTGATGCAATGGACGGTGAAATATTGGGAGCCTGTGAAAAAATGAAGGAACGGATTTCGCGGATCGAGTCTGGAGAATCAATCCTTTGCTTCTCAATACGGCGGTGGTAGCCGCAGCCCTCCTTGCACAAGAAATGAATGACGAAAACCGTAAGAAAGGGGGCGTCCGCAGCCGGCTGACGGGAACAGGCTGGTTGGACGTGAAGGTGAAGGGAATCACTGAAGAATGAAAGGTCAGAGCGACCCCGTGTGCTAGCCACTGATAGTCGGAGCTTCATCCATTGCGGCTTAATCTCGAAGCACGTCGGAGCTTCTACACGCCAAACGCAAGGAGCCTGGCGATCTGCTTCAAACAGGCGTGTTTCCAAAAAATAATAACAAAAATTTTTTTTTCTGCGGTTGCGTCCACTCTACCTCTTGTCAGTGCATTGGCACCGAACAAAACATTTCTCAGACTCATTTCTTTTAGCAGACTTAGTCTGATCTTTCGATAACTCATGCTTTAATGTCTCTAACATTGACCAACTTAGCGTCGAAACCCTACAGGAATGGCGTGAAGTTTTGAGTTTAGTCGTACAGTACTCGTGTTCCTGACGTTCTTATCGGCGCTCACTGAATTTTTATTCTCGAGTGAAAACACACGCTGTGCTCTTGCAGATATGTGTGTCAGAAAAGAAAGTGAAACAACTTCTATACCACACGCATAAACAAACAAACAAGCGTTATAGGGAAGGAAGAGCCCTGATACAACGCCCTGAGAAGGTTGGCCCACCCGCTCGAGCGAAAGACGCGCAGCGCAGAGATTTTCTTGGGCCAGCTGAAGGTACCGGCTTCCCCTTACAGAGAGGAGCCCCCAAAAGCAACGGTGGCGCTCCGGATTGTTCCTTCGTAAGCGGATTGCTGCGGGCATAGGTGTACAGCGAGGTTGACGGCTTCTCCGGCAGGCTCGTTGGTCGCACCAAACCTGCGCGCTTTTATATTCGGTTAACACCGATGGGAAAAAGAGGCAAGAAGGAATACAAAACTAACAGAAAAGCGAAGAGGGGCCCATTGCGTCATGTCGGCTTATAGTTCACAAAACGGTGTTTATCTCAGGGAGCCGGAAAAAAGACGCCTACGCACACAGGAGAGAGAAAAAAATCAGATTAAGACAATAGAAGCTGCCTGATTGCAGGAAAAAAAAAAACTGGACGACGGGAGCAGAAAATAACCATAGGCGGCTCACTTTTTCGAGAAGTGGTGGTTGAACGTACTTCACCTTCTTTTCTTGCGGGCGCATTTGTGAAACATCCTCTGGGGACGGTCTCCACTCTTCCTCCCTCCAGTACTCCCTCCTCCCCTCTCTTTCTTTTCCGCATTATTTTCTTTTCTAGACTTTTCTGTTACGGGTATGCGGGAGCTCCTGTGCGTAGAAGTGAGAAGATTCGCCGGTCTTGTAGCTTTAATCCTTGTAAGATTTACGGCGTGCGAAATGGAGCCCCGGAGACCTCCGGTGGTTATTGGGAATAGAGAAAAAAGAACTAAAAGGAAAGCAAATATAAGGAACGATTGGGGTTTTCTTCAATCGGATTCAGCCTTGTTGACGCAGAGATTTGCTACGAAGTGCTTTCTTCTGCGTTATGTTCTTAGAACGATGAGAGCGCCTTTCTACAGCTTTCCTCAAGCAATACGGGCTGTCCACATTCCACAGTAAGGGGCGTGTCGTTATATAGCGTGATGACCAGTGGGAAGGCTCGATACCTTACTATACTCGGTGTCACAGATTACGGGCTGCTGCTGCGGGCGATGAACTGAGACATGACTCGGATGACAACACACCACATTTAATATACACCCCACGGCACACCATCTATATACAAATATACAAAACCAATATTAATACCTTCAAATTCAAACTCGTACTCACTAAGCTTACATTCCAACCGTGCTAGTCTACGTCAGGCGTCACCAGCCCCATAGTCGCTCAAGATTCGAACCGCTCTTAGATGTCACCACTGATTGTCTTGACACCATGTCCTTACTAGCCGTACCCTGTACCAGTTGGGGATCTCGACGAACGTCACCGTTCCTGTCATTGCCGACGTAGTCACCCGTTATTGTCGTCGCCTGATGTTGTTGCTGGCGATGCTCGGTGCTGTACGGTGACGTGGCCACCCGGGGACTGTCTTCGGCTGCTTGCTGCGAAGGGGGGTTTGCGCCAGGAACGTCGGCGCTTGCTGTACTTGGCGGCTGCATCTCAAGTAGCCTCCCTCGAAGCTTGTCGAGGTCTTCTTCTTCTCACGACGCCCGCGTCACATGTTGCCAAGCCGCTGTCCTGCCGCTCCCGTCACCAGTACGCTAGCTGGCGATGGGTCCTTATCTTGCGAAGCCCAAGTCGACAATGCCCGCTGCTCGCGCGCCGATCGCCGCTGGGGTCACGCGCCTCGGACCTCCGCTGTACGATGCGCGCACTCGTGCCATTTAGACTCTTGTCCATTCCTCCTCGTCTTCTTCTCTTCTACGGGCTCTTGCTTGTGACGCTCGGCGACAACTTTTCTTGGCACTGAAGGGAAAGCTACAAAGCCAAAGCACGTGCATCCTACACCAGTGAAGGTAGTTTCAAAGTAGCGCCCGTATTTTACACGTGAAGTATATATGATCCTCATTTACTTTGTACGTGGAGCTATTTGAGACGAAACGCAGCTCACACCTGTAAGATAGTCATATTTACTTAAATTTATTAGTCTTGACTTTGCGTCTTTGAACGCACGAGAAACTCCCGCTTTTAGGGGCGAAGCTCTTTATAGCGGCACCCGTTCGTCCCTCGTGGCCGTAGTAGTAGTGTGTAACAAGTATTACATTTTAACCTACAAGGTGGTGCCGGTGAGATATGAGAGATTTTTTCTGTGCGTTGTTGAACAATAAAAGATAGTGCTCAATGTACATGCCAATGGCAGCTAAAGGGGATTGAGAGACAGGAGAATCCGGCTTTTAGTTAACGCGCACGTTGCGAATTTTTTATTGTTCAACAACGCACAGAAGACAAAAAAGGGTTCATTGTTATACTCGCTGGGCGTAACCTCCTAGGTTCTAGAAAGGTTTAGCGAGCGTTCGGCCGCAGTGCCATGATTACAGTGAACTAGTATGTACCATGAACTCGAGGTGGTTAAAGATGGAAAGTAGACACGACGCGCAAGCCGTAAGAAAGTGTGCGTGTGCCTCCTCTCGTTCAGTCCTTGGAAGGTCCCCTGGATGGCGGTGCTTCTATATGAGGAATATATGATGAAAAGATGCGAGATGGTGGTACTTGGAGTGTATAATAGGTGGACGAATAGACACACAGACAGATGCATGGACGGATGCACGGATGGCTGCACAAACGGAGGGACGCATTGACGGACGCAGGAGCAGATGCATGGACGAAAGGAGGGACGGACGCACAGATGAACGTGCGGACGCACGAACAGACGCACGCACGGACGGGCAGATGGACGCACGGGCGACCACACAGACGCACGCATGGATGGATGGACGGAAGCAAGAACGAATGGATGAACGGATGCTTCGCCCCACTATCTATCATTCACGTCCGTGCATATGCTGCCATTTTTTTATACGTGTACATCAAACGCTAAGGGGCTTCTGCGTCTACATGAAACGCTGATGGTGCACCCCCGTCCCTTTCTATAGCATTACAAGACTAGCGCCAGCACGGATCTTCGTGTATAGTGCTACATGTGCAGAAGCTCCGCCTCCATAGCTTTTCGTTCAGTGCCAAGAAAAAGTTGTCGCCGAGTATAGTGTAGAAGCATCACAGTGTAGACGTGATCGGAGTAAAGTTTTAAACTTCCAACTATAACTTTACCTAGAGTATGAGCGATGGTCAATCATTCTGGACACTGACTACTTCGTAATTACCTCAAAGTTTTCCGGAATTGAAGTTCAGTTGAGTATTTTATTGGTTAAAATCTAAATATTGTAATTTTGAATGATAGTGTACGTTTAAGCAAGTTTCAGTAGGACAATGTTGAGAGCGAACTTCCTTACTCATCGCCATATTAAGTGTTGTTATATAACTGAAAAAAGTGTTGATGTGTTTTATTCTTGATAAACTGACGTTAATATATAGTACGCGCTTAGTTTATACGAAATACAGCTCAAGTGAGATTGTGGGTAAATTTTTTTTTCACATCTGAGGCCCTAAATAGTCTGCATATTCCGTAAAAGGGGGTGTACTCAAGATGGTAATGGATATACGCTACTTCATGTACCTAAAAGTTTCATGTACTTCATGTATCTAGTTTTGAACTAACATTCAAAACTAGGCAACCTTTGCTACAGGTGCGCAACAACACGTCTACCTTATGCCAAGTTTAACGTGTGACTGGCTCCGTAAAAAA
>WOVY01012894.1:0-25450 GCA_013436015.1 Rhipicephalus annulatus | reverse complement strand
TTTAGAAAAATTAACCACCATATATATACGAAGCGTCTATTGAAGAAGGGTTACAGAATATTGGAAGAATGCCAACGTCATCTTCATTCATAAGAGAGAAGATGTAAGGGACTTGAAAAAATACTGGCCGATCAGCTTACTATCCGTTTTCTACAAGCTATTTAAAATAATTGTAGCTAACGTAATTATGGCTGACAAGGAGTTCAATCAACTAAAGAAACAAGTAGCATTTTGTACAGGCTACTCCAAAATTGAACATATTCATACTATCAATGAGTTTATAGAAAAATGCGCTGAATACACCCAACCCCGTTACATAGCTCTCATAGTTATGAGAAGGCGTTTCACTCAGTGAGACATCAGCAGTAATGCAGGCACTACAAATCGGTCATCTAAGAACGCTACATGAACGTACTGGAATAATACACAGTGGATCCACAGCCACCATAGTTCTCTAAAAAAAGCGACAGGATCTCAATATATAAGGGTGTAAGGCAGGCAGACACAATCTCTACAATGCTATTCACCGCGTGTTTACAAGATGTTTTCAGGCCCCTGGATTGGGAAGAGTTATGGATAAAAGTTATTGGAGAGTATATAAGGAACCTGCGATTCACTGATGACATTGCCTTGATTAGTAACTCAGGGACGAATTACAGCTCATGATAACTGAACTGGGCACGAAAGCAGTAAAGTAGGTCTAAAGTTAATATACGCCAAGCTAAAGTAATGTGCAACACTCTCCGCAGAAAACAACACTTTGCGGTAGGTGGAAAGACGCTGGAATTTGTAAAGGAGTACGTCTCTTAGGATAGGTAGTAAGCGCAGAGCGGAACCATGAAATTGAAATAACTAGATGAATAAGAATGGGGTGGATCAAATTCGGCAAGCACTCGGATATCATGAATGATAATCTGCCACTAACCCTCAACAGAAAAGTATATAACATCTGCATCTTTCCAGTACTTACCTACGGAGCAGAAACCTGGAGGCATAGAAAGAGGGCTCAGCTTATCTAGAAGACTACGCAGCGGGTGATGGGAAGGAAAAGGCTAGGTGCAATTTAAGAGACAAGATGAGAGCATAGTAGATCAGGTACCAAGCCGGTGTTAAGGATATAGTTTAAACCAAGAAGAGAACATAGACATGTGCTGGGCACGTAGCACGTAGGCAGAATAACTGCTGGTCATTAAGGGTAACTGACTGGATTCCCAGAGAAAGCAAACGCATGAAGGGGAGACTGAAAGTTTCCTTTCGGCTTTGTATTCTGCTGTTGTCTAAATACTTACTTGAAAATTTTCGAGTTCGTTTCCTCCATTTAGTATCGACATCCTTCATGTACAAGTAACTGAAAACTTTCCTTACCCAAGCTTCTCTCCCATTTTTCAATCAATCGCTCCTCAAATTCTATCTTGCTGCTAGCTTACCTGAACTCAAACGATGTCCATCCCATGTCTCCCTGTACCCCCTGATTTGGGATATTCCCGTGTGCTCCCAAAGCAAGACTACGCCACGTTCTTTAATTTCCAATCTTGCTCGAACTTCTGATTTATGAACAAGACCGCATTGCCGAACGTCAAACCCGGGACCATGACACCTTTCCGAATCCCTGTCACAACGTCATACCTATTGTAGTTCCACAGAGCCCTATTTTTTCAATACTGCTGCATTCCTGGTGCCCTTGGTCATTACGTATCTTTCGTGCTACCTCAGATACTCAGCCCGTTATTTATCCATATCGCCCAAATATTTCTATTTATCCACTATTTGTAGCAGGACTTCCTGTATCCTATGCTCACTGCCTTTGTTATCGTTAAAATCATGATTGCCGACTTCTCTCTGCTGAACTTCAAATTTAACCTATCTCCCTCATTACCACAGATGTCTATCATTGCTTATCTTCCTTGTTGTCGGCTAATATTACTATATCATCTGCATACACCAGTGCTGCTAATATCTGTTCTATGTGTTTTCCTTGCTTGGCAAAAGAGAGGCTAAAGCCGAGTCGACTCCCCTCCAATTTGGCTTCTAATCTCTGGAGATACAGCATAAATAACAAATATGACAAGGGACATCCCTGTCGAAACCCGCATTGTATCTCTATAGGTTGAAATACCTGTTCTTCCCATTTGATAACTACCTTGTTATTTTTATATATATCTTTAGAAGATTAGTTATTCCATCTTCCACATCTAGTGTGTCCAGCATTCTCCACAAGTCATATAGAATCACACTATCGTAAGCTCCCTTGATATCTAGAAAAGAGAGAGAAAGAAATAGACTTTTTTGGGCAATCCTGTGTGGAAGGGTGAGAGCACCACGCAGGGTTCAGCACCCTCATGTCTATCTAGACCTCAAAAACCACAGGCCCTAGATATTTGGAAACGCCAGCCACAGGGGCCTGTGTTCTTTTTCCGCCATTTCAACACACAGCATCAACGAGAACAGATTGTCCTCCAACCTCCTTCGTTTATGGAACCCATTTTGTAGTTCTCCCAGTACCCCCTCATTCTCCTTCCATGTCTATAGTCCTTCCTTTACTATCTGCATCACCAGCCATTAACTATTGGTGTCACTGTTATAGGACAGTAGTTGTTTATATCGGCTTTGTCCCCCTTTTCTTTATAGATCATGCTCATCATGCTTAGTTTCCACCTATTGGGATCTTCACCCTTCATTATTGATTTGTTCGCTGCCTCTCTTAATGGTTGTTTAGAGTTTGGTCCTAGTTTCTTTATTAGCATGATTGGGATGCCGTCAGGGCCTGTTGATGTGCTATTGAACTCTTTCTCCTGCCCTTTCTCATCTCTCGCTGTCGCAGTGGAGCCACTGAGGTAATTGGTCCATCCTGATCTGGTACGGAGCATGCAGCGTTTTCTTGGTGTTTAATTTTTCCTGTCATCATTGTTTTTGTATATTCCATTGCCTCATCCCTTCTAGTCTGGCCCCTTGAACCTCTGCCTCATGCTTGTAATATTACTAAGAAAATTGAGAAGGTTCCAAAACTATGCAGCAGCCTTTCTATCACCCCCCTTTTTTTACTTCCGCCATCCAGTGGGTCCCCTTTCTTCTAATCTTGTTACTGGTCAAATCGGACGCTTCCCTTCTGCACCTCAAAAAGTTATCCTATTTTCTTTTGATATCATCTTCCGGTTCACCCCTCAATTTAGCGTATCTGTGTTCCCTCGAGGCTTCTTGACGTCTTACCATTGCTCCCTTAACTTCCTGATCCCACAGCTCTTGGGTTTGTGTGTTTTTCTCGGTTGATTTGACTCGTACGTTAGCAAGCCCACACTCAAAAAATCGAGTTAGATTTGCGTACGTCCACTCTATATTAGTATCCTCAGTGATTTTTCAGTCAATCTCTTTAGTTGCAATTTCTATTTGCCTTTTTGAATAAATATTACCGTGTGGTTGCTCGTAATGCCGCCTTTCCATTTTTTTTTCTTTTAAAACTTGGCTTGATACGTTTGTGATCACTACCTAAGCTTCTGGACCCATATTTATCTATGTTCATCACCCTTAGCCGATCATACATACTATGTGACATTATTGCGTAATCTATGGTCGACTGCAGCCTTCCCACCTCCCGTGTCATCTGCCCTTCGCATTTCACGGTGCTGTTGCAAATGACTAAATCATGCCTTTCCCACATATCCATTAGTATTCTGCCTGTTGGGTCAGTTTTCCATCTATATCTTCTATATGCGCATTGATATCTCCTAATATAATATATACACAGGGTAGTGCCCCCGTGCCCCCTGAGGGCAAAATGCTTTAGATAAAAGTGAACCTGGCAACCATGAAGCTGGAACCGAAACATCACATACATTTCATTCGGTGATTTGTCAGTGTTCAGTGTGCAGTGATTTTCGAGTCGAGAAGACAGTCGTGCAGCCTTCAGTGCGCGCATTACGCACATTGATATAAGGTGTGTGAAGGTGTATTGCTGCGTTCCGTCACGGCCACTCGATCTCCGTGGTTTGTATTACAAGTTCCGTTCGGGGAAGACGCTTGGTGTTTCTTTTGACCGATTCTCAAGCAATACTCAGCTCTGCGCCAAGTGATAAAAGAATCTTGCGAGAGACAACCTCATGATCAACGACAAGTCTGCATAAACAGTTGTATGCAGCAGACACTTGCGCAATGAAGACTATGTGCCTGCGTTCCACATCAGATAACGTATCCATGACTCGCGCCCAACTCTTTTCGGGACTATCCTTCCCACTTGATTCCAAGTGCAAAGAAGACTCGCAAAGATCCTGCTGCCTGAGGTTGGGCCCTACTCAACGTCAAGAAGCGAAAAGCGGAGACCAATGAAACCGATCTAGATGTTTCAACTTCACAAGACACTTTCACTGAACAAGGAGCGAAAAAGAGGCGTCCCAATATTATTACGCGAAAGGCAAAAACCACGTGTGTGTTAAGAAAATCGCAACAGGCACAGAAAGGAAAGAAAATGGCCATGTTTTTTTTGCATCAAATAAAATGAGGCTGAAGAAAGCGTTTCAGCGTACCTAGACGAACTTGTAAGGGTTGTGTGATATGGCGCTTTCTGTCTCAAAAAGGCTACGATCATGCGCGCACTTCGGGGCTTGTGACACTGCCAGCAAAGTTGCTCTCTTCAGAGTTATATAGGTCCAAGCCCAGCATCATAAGTTATGAGAAAAATGCTACAAACCATTTGTGCGTCCTCAACGATTAAGCAACTTAATTTTCAACTCGTGGTAAGTGGACAAGCGCGCCCTAACTCATGTGCTGGCGTTGAGCGCGCTGCACGGAGCGGCCGAGGATGGATTAATTGATATGGCTGTACCCTTTAGATCGGGCGGTGGTTAACGCCACCTAGCCGTAATACTTAGTGAACCCACAACTAGATTTTTTTTTCTTTTAAATAGTAAACTTGAGGAGTGGTACTTGGCAGTGAATGATTTTCACTCGTGCCTTGATGTTAGCCACCCATCAGATAACCTCCTTCTTGTTAAGTTGACCCGCACTAGTCTATTTTGCCCTCCCGGTCCCTAAACGCCAGTGCTTTGAAAATCTCTGGCGCCATCATCCCAAAGGTGGTAAAGGGCCCTTTGCAAAACATTATCAAGTGTTCGACAGTTTCCTTCTCCTCTCCACCCGCACTGCATACCACGTCTACCCTTCGTATTTGGCCTGATAAGTCACAATACTCCCATCCCGCTCTTTACAGGACACTATGAAGTGTTCAGCAGTTTCCTCCTCCTCTCCGCACGCACTGCATACCATGTCTACCCCTTCGTATTTGGCCCGATAGGTCTTGGTTCGCAATACTCCCGTCCTGGCCTCAAACAGTAGAGCAAGTACACCAAGAAGTATCATAGATCCTTTCCTTGGCAATTTCCTGCTTAACAATTCGATAGATCTAGATCTAGTGCGGACTTCTTAATCATGTGAATTCTCCCCATGTTGGTCCACGTTTCCTTCACCCTCTTCTTAACCGATAGTAGTTATTGGTTTGGCCCCCTTCTTTTAAATATTTGCCCGTCATTTATTTTGGTTCGCTACGTTCAGTTTGTATCGGCATTCCTCATGTACAAGTAGCTGAACATCTTCCTTGCCCAATGCTCCTCTCCCATTTTTCTCAATCCCTTCTCAAATTTTGTCTTGCTGTTAGTTTCCCTGCCTTCGAATGATGTGTATCCCATATCACCTTGTACTCCCTAGTTTGGTGTATTCCCGTAACCTCCTAAAGCAAGCCTACGTTGCTTAATTTCTAATCTTGCTTAAGGAAGGTCAGGGTCGTAGCGTTTTCCTTGGAGCAGCGGCGAGATGCATGTACTACCTGATGCGAAGGCCGTAAGAAGTAACGTTTCTAGAACTCGGTAAGTTGCAAAACTGAGCGATGTTGCGCGGGGCCGCCGCTTCCAGAGATAAATGTGGCGCTGCTGTCGCATCCGAATTCACTGTCTGCATGCTCGCTCATGTCACTCCCGTAACCTCCGTCGGCTCTGCATGTTGCAGTGCGTTCATATCCGTGGAGTCTTTTTCTGCGTGAAAAGTTTTGTGCTTCAGCGTGCCCTGTTCTGCTTTGTATGTGTTGCGTGTTTTTCATCATGCCCACGTGTTGCTTTCCCAGCTGTACGGGTGGCTAGAGGAAATGAGAGACACCCACGGCATTTTTGTGCCCCGTGTGTACCTGAGCAGCGAGATGTATAGAACCAACGTTTATATATATATATATATATATATATATATATATATATATATATATATATATATATATATATATATATATATATATATACTATATATATAAACGTTTGTATAGAACCACGCTATTCCTCGTGCTCATAAAAAACTCCCCAGCACATCACGTGTGCGTGATATGCACGTTCATGACGAGGACATGCTGAAGACTTTCACTCACGTCATCGATAATAAGAAGGTACAAATCACCAGAGGAAAGGGGGACCTTATCGGAAGATATGCGTTCCACGATATCGCAAATTTGCCCTATCACCTTTAAAAACCCGCGAGAAAGAAGCGAAAGCTGCCCAATAGGAGTGGGGTACTTTGCAGAATATCATCGGCGAAAAAGAATTATCTCCGAGCCCTGAGCTTGAAGGCGGTGAAATAAATTCCGACGTGCTGTCAACGAGCGGTGTCATAATTTCGCTTTGTACACAGCAAACGTTTGTTTGCCTGCTGCATGTTGGCGGAAAGTAGTTGAGAATGGCGAGAAAAGACGTCTTGGGGTGTTTATAGTGCTCAAAAAAGAAAAAAGAGCGTTATTTGTGGAGAAATGTGTAGCCATCACAGAAGAAATGACAGTCACCATTAGTAGCTGTCACCATCGCTTAACCATGTCGCCTGGCAATGCAGGTATCGCCATTCGCCGAACTTCTGGAAGACATATAAAAGCTGAAAGTGTGTTCATGTGTCCCAATGCGTCAGCAGAAAGTCTCGTGAGTAATGACTACGAAGTGCTTACCGATACCCCAAAGTGCGGCCCCCTGCTTGAAGCTTTGGCTTCAGCTGTGTTAACAGGTTTCATTAGAGGAACTCAAGAAGAAGCGGAGGGAAGACATGCTTAAGAAAAGCGCCACACGTGCAGCTTTTTGATGGCCTAAGTTGCTAAAGAATGTAATTGACATGAAAAAAAAACTGACTACAGAACCAGACAAAAGCCACAGGATTGCGCCACATGGTTGTAATTTATTTTCAGTGCACGAAAAAATCAGTCACAAGCGAAGATACAAGACATTGTTGTTTTTTGCCCCTAAAATTTAATTGCGAACGTACACCAACAAGCACTAACGGACAGACTCGTATGTTATGCTATCAAGCGTCGTTTATCGTGGGGCAGCTCAGAAAGCCGTAATATGCTGTACTTGCTTTACACCGCTAAAATATTAGGCAGTATCAAGTTTCTGCGGCAGCACAACGAGAAACCCCGACAATATACTGTGTGCAAAGCTTTTTCAGAACGGCCGCCACGACGTCTTGCCACGGCGACTGCGCATTTTCGTCTGCTAGCGGAAGCTTGTTGCGCCATCAGCGCAACCAAACCGAAAGTTTGTCTCGGCGACGTGTGACGGGTCGTCTGACGCGGGGAGTTTTGCAGCTTACCTAGTTCTATAAACTTTGGTAAGAAGCGTGCGCGCAGGTGTAGTCTAGCCCGGCCGTGCACTAGTCATTGGGAAACTAGTCAAGACCTGTTCGCTGAAGCCACTTTCAACGTTTGTGTTCATACTTCGACCAACAAAACACTCATAGTGAGTGATTAATGTGGACAAATCAAATTAATTTGGAAATAAACATATTGAAGATATTAAGAAATGGTTTGCAATTCAACGGACGCGACACCACATAGGCCGACATCACATACGTGTATGGATTTCCATGTTGGTCAACCAGTGTGCAATAAACACTTGACCAAACTGAACAGATTACTCGATCAGCTTTCTAAGTGAAAAAAAAATTGTCACCTATATGCTGGCGGTTCATCACAGAATGCATTCTTACTTAAGCGCCGTCCAAACAGCGATAAAGTAGCAGACCACAGGTTATAGGTAGCGCTACCTGTCTTCTGGAGTGGAGGTGCGCCCTATAGATTTTCCCATATAACTAGAGGGCACTCTGGCGCTGCGATCGTTCAACGACTTTGGAAGATGAGGTAGTACACACATTTGCCTAGTCTTCGTACTTTGCGGCTTCGTTTACTACTGGTTACGGTTTTGTTTTGAAAGAAAAAACAAAACCTTTTGAACTTAGGGACTTGATTCAAAATAATAAGCCTAATAGAATAAGGGTTGTGAAGCGCAAACGGTGAACATTTGCTAATTTATGTTTTTGTAAAAAACAGCTCCAAGCCACACGAACACACACAGAGCCAGAAGCAGGCCAGAAGTACGAAAATTTGTCAAATATGTGTACTACCCATCATTCCCATGCTCGTTAAAGCACCGTGTATTGCAACTCCAATAGACACTAGCGCCAGAGTTCCCTCTAGTAAGTATTGTGGGAAACTCTATGGTGCGCCCTTATAAGTATAGTGTTCTAGCATAATCTAGTACACTATACCACGCCTCCTAGATTTTTCGTGCCTGCCGCATGAGCGCGAAACGCCCGTCATCTATGAAGACGCTGCCTGCGTAGGAGTGAATGTTTTTGTACTCTACCTTTGAGATTAGCAATTTTGGCGTTTACTACTAATTTTAGAGACGATGCCTTGTATTGAAAAAGTTGCTTGCTGAATGATGGTGTCACTTCTGTAGGGTCAATTATAATTACGTTTACGTTTTTTTTAAAAAAACTTCTTACGTTATTTTTCTGTCATATAAGCTCCAAAAACGTAAAAATATTTTTGAAGACAATTCTACTTGAGTGGCGTCACCACCGTAGTTCCGACGACCGCCGCTTCCCAAGTGACCGCCGCTAATCCAGCAGGCATGGGAAATCTAGGAGGCGTTGACTATACCAATAAGCATATGCATAAGTGACGCCGGCGCCGCCATATTGGAAAAGGAAAGACTCTGAAGCAGACGACAAAGTGCGCTTCGTAGCTCCGCCTCGCAGTGGCCGCTGGATACTGTAACATGCTTTTGTAAAGCAGTTAAACATTTTACAAGGCCATGGTGACTTCGTTCGTCGCTCATGGCGGCACAAATCACATCAAGAAGACGCCTGGGATCACTTTTTACGTGTAAGTATTC
Source organism: Rhipicephalus annulatus (assembly GCA_013436015.1). Lineage (NCBI taxonomy): Eukaryota > Metazoa > Arthropoda > Arachnida > Ixodida > Ixodidae > Rhipicephalus > Rhipicephalus annulatus. Next base: position 16,265 of record WOVY01012894.1, on the reverse strand, counting down.
TCGCTTCGTTCGCTGACGATCGCCTCCTTTTTCGCGTATTTCATTAAAGTAGAAACAATATTCTTACAAGGAAACGTATATTTGCCGATATTTACGATGATTACGCGCGACGGCAATGCCTGGCACACTGGCGGGCTGGGAACAGTCTGTATCCACTTCGTAGTCTTTCTTTCAGGCAGGGACCCTCTACCGCTTTATGCCCCAATCCCACTACTGCCTTGTGGCACTACCCCGCGGCGTTAAAGCGCCGACCCGGCGCTTGTCACGAAAGGGAGTGTTGGGTGACACATAAGGCTTCAGTCTTACGACGTGCACAAAGTGAATGGTGGTGACATTGAGTGCGCTTCGTCGACGACTCGCTGTATCTTGTAAGTGAGGTTGGTGATCTTGCGCAGGACTTTGTATGGTCCGTCGTAGCGAAATAAAAGTTTTTCTGAGAGGCCGATGTGACGACATGAGGTCCACAAGAGTACGAGAGAACCTGGTTCATAGGAAACTTCGCGGTGGTGACGATCGTATCGATCTTTCTGAGAGGCTTGAGAAAGTACGAGTCGTTCTCGGGCAATCTGTCGTGCTGCGTTGGCTCGCTCTATGGCATCGCGGACGTATGTGACAGGGGAGCTTGTACCAGCGGGAAGGAGTGTATCAAGAGGCAGAGAGGGTTCCCGTCCATAAAGAAGGTAGAACGGGGAATAGCCTGTGTTCAGAGACGCCGAGTAAGACACGAGCATGGCTCATAGCAACAACAAGAAGCCCCCTTTATTCCGAACTGCCCCCCTGCTATATACCCCACATGAAGTGGCGCGCGCATGCCGACAGCGCCATCCATTAGAGGATTAACATAGCACTCAGCGTCCGCTACATCTTCCCTCCCGGGATAGTTACATGTTCAACCTGCGCGGTGGTTTCACGGCACGGCCAGAACGCGTACGCTTAGGTTCATCACACTGAGGCGCACTTGCTTGCACAGGTAGCGTCTGCACTTCAGGTGAGGGAGGCATCTTCACAGGCGGCACAGGTGATGCGCACGAAGCACTTGAAGCACTTGGAGACAATGATTCCGACGCTGAGGTCGAGGCTGAGTCTCTTGGCGGATTTGATGACAAGGTTCCATGCGTCGGTGATGAAGCCATTGATGCTTGCTGTTGGACATTTTGGTCATCTACAAACGGCACCAGATGGCAACGGTTCCTCTGGACAACACCACTTTGAGTCTCGACCACATATGACCTTGGTCGCTGAGCTGGGCTGAGGACACGACCGCTGCAACCTAAATCCTTTATCCACACGTCCTCCCCCATACTGAGAGAAATCAGAGGAGTAGTACTGTGACGGCTATTGTAGTCCTTCGCCTGTTTCAACTTCGCTGCAGTATCCTGTGCTTGAAATTCCTCGTGATTGGGTAAGGCCGGAAGAAGTCGTTCAGGCAGAACCGGAAGACGAGTTTGTAGTCTCCTTCCCATGAGTAACTGAGCTGGAGAGACGCCCGAAACTCCAGGTGTGTCTCGGTATGCGAGTAGAGCGAGGTACGGATCCGGGCTTTTCTTCAGCAAATCTTTCACGGTACGCACCATGCGCTCTACCTCTCCGTTACTCTGAGGGTATCGAGGGCTGCTGGTCTCGTGGCAGAATCGATACGCCGTTGCAAAGTCGGCGAACTCCTTGGACGAGAATTGAGGTCCATTGTCCGTCCGCACAACGTCTGGTATCCCAAAACGGGCGAAACAACTCTTGACCGCAGCAACAACCGCTTTTGCTGATGAAGTTCCCAGTGTGACTATTTCTGGAAATCGGGAGTAGTAGTCGACAATGAGGACGTAGTCGCGTCCTTCCAGGTGGAACAAGTCGATTCCCAGGCGTTGCCATGGTCGTTCCGGTGTTGGCGTTGGTGACAGTGGCTCAGAACGCAAGGCTCGCGTCTCAGCACACTTAGCACATTGAGCCACAAGGTCCTCAATATGCTGGCTGCAATGGGGCCACCAAACGCACTCGCGGGCGCGCTCTTGACAGCGGCGGACACCTTGATGTCCTTCGTGCAGTAGTGCGAGAATGTCCTTGCGTTGGGCTGACGGGATGACAATGCGGCGATCCAGTAAGAGTAACCCATCGTACACACTCAGTCTTTCTCGCTCCTTCCAGTATGGTGCTAAATGGGTCGGAACTCTCTTCTTGGACGGCCAGCCTTTCTCACAATAAGTCATAATAGAAGAACACTCGCTATCTTGAGCTTGAAGACGACGGATCTCGTCCAGCTGATTTTCCAGTTGTAAAGGTAGCTCCTTGAGAACTTCCCCTATATAGACTTCCAAGCTGCTGACTGCTTTAGAAGTTGGCAAGTCGCAGGGTGCTCTTGATAGTGTGTCCGCTGTGGCTAGCAGTTTTCCAGGAACATACTTGACGGCGAACTGATAGCGCATCAGTTTTATTCGCATACGTTGAATTCGAGGTGGCAAGATGTCTAGATCTTTACTTGACAGGAGAGCTACAAGCGGAAGGTGATCGGATTCGACCTCAAAGCTTAGTCCACGTAGGTATTGATCGAACCTGGTGACAGCCCATGTGACAGCCAGAGACTCCTTTTCCGTTTGACTGTAGCGTCCTTCTGTAGTAGTGAGAGATCTGGAAGCATAGGCAACTGCTCGTCGAATTCCTGACGGTTGATCTTGGAGTAAAACGGCACCAAGGCCATGAGAGCTTGCGTCAGCCGATACTATAGTTGGGTAATGGGGATTGTACATAGCCATACATGTGTCGGAGCTGAGCAAAGACTTTATCTTCTTGAACGCTTCCTCTTGGTTGTAACTCCAGCTCCACGCGTTGTTCTTGTTGAGGAGTGCACGAATAGGTGCGGAGATCTCAGACAGTTTTGGAATGAATCGAGCCACATGGTTTACCATTCCAAGTAATCGGCGAACACCACTAACATCGATTGGTGGTGGGAGATCCATGATAGCCTTGACTTTGTCCGGGTCTGGACTAATTCCTTGCTGGCTGACGACAACTCCTAAGAACTTGACAGAAGAGACCCTGAACTGACACTTCTTTTCATTAAGAGTGACACCCGCTTGAGTCAACCGTGCCAAGACGTCAGCTAGACGCTGGTCGTGCTCTTGATGGTTCCTACCAAAGACGAGTATGTCGTCTATCATGTTGACGACTCCGGTGATGCCTTCGAGCAGTCTCGACATGAAGCGTTGGAAATACTCGGGTGCTGTCGCAATGCCAAAGGGAAGACGCTTGTAGCAATATCGGCCAAAAGGTGTGATGAATGTCGTCAGTTCTTCACTCTCACGAGTTAGTTTTATTTGGTGGAAGCTGGATCTTGCATCGAGCTTGGAAAAAATTTGTGCCCCACCAAGCTGGCCTAAGATGTCTTCAACTGTCGGCAGAATGTAGCGTTCCCGCTGGATAACCTTGTTAAGCTTCGTCAAGTCGACACAGAGCCTGTACCCGCCCGACGACTTCGGCACGACGACGAGGCCTGAACACCATGCGGTAGGCGTGTCAACCTTGCGAATGACTCCTTGGGTTTCCATTTCATCCAATTCCTTCTTCACATGCTCTAGCAGAGGCAGAGGTATTCGTCGAGGAACACTTAATGAAAAGGGACGAGCATCTTGAGCGACGCGGATGTGGTATTCTTCCTGTACTTCGCCAAGCCCACGAAAAATTTTTGATTGAGATGACGGAATACCATCCACAGAGTCCAAAAACTGAACGATGCCCAAGTCTTCAATTGCTGGTAATCCCAGGAGGTGTGTCGTCTGGTTCTTGATAACATACAGTCTTTGCACAGACACTTTGTTACGCCACTGCAAGGTAGCAGTGAAAGATCCCAGAACGTGCAGCCTTTGATTTCCAGGACCAGATACCTCGGCGTCCACTTTATCCAAAACAGTAGGTAATGCCGGAAAAGAAGGTGAAACCACCGTTATTTCGGCCCCTGAGTCTATCTTGAAGTGTGCGAGGTGACCATTCACGTGAATGTCGGCATATCGTGCCCGACGCGTACTGAGCGCGTGAAGTTCCACTGAGCCTAACAGCTCTTTCCGATGCTTGGCCCGGCAAACAGCAATAAAATGACCTTGCTTCTTGCAGAAATTGCATGTGGCCTTGCGAGCTGGGCATTCTTTTCGAGAGTGGTGACCACGGCCGCAGTAATCGCAAGTAGACTGAGTTGGCTGCACAGATTTGCTGCGACACGATGAAGCGTTCTTCGCGCGTTGCGCCGCGTCCACGTTTAAGCTGTCAAAGGCCCCGTTCTCGCTGGAAGTTTCACGGGATAGACGCTCTTTTTCGGCTTCTTCATGAACACGCGCTTGGCACAACGCTTCCTCAGCTGTAAGTTTCGTACATCGGCACAACTGATCCGATAGCTTCTCATTCCGCAATCCAACGACAAACTTGTCTCGCACAAGGCGGTCTTCGATCTCGGCGTTGTTGTACCCACAACGCTTGACAAGATTCCTGAGCGCGGTGAAAAATTCATCGACCGGCTCCCCAAGTTGTTGCACTCGGCGGTGAAATCGGCGGCTCTCGTAAATCTCATTGATAGGGTGGACAAAATGCGAAGTGAGCTTAGCCTTGACTTCCGCAAACGGGCGGTTTTCCGGAGCAGACAGTCCTAGCGACGACAAGACGCTACGTGCTTGGGAACCCATGCAATATAAAAGAGTTCGCACCTGCACCTCGTCGGTGGCTGTGTTGATACCGGCCGCGAAGGCGTAATCTTCGTACCTCGTTATCCATGTTGTCCATTCCCCAGGGCTGGTGAAGTTGAAAGGCGACGGAGGCTGAAGTCCCGGTGTACCGACGTGAATGAAGTTGAGCTGAGAAGGTCCGGCGTCTGTCTCCTCCATAACTCTGCGTTAGACGCCCACTTCTGACACCATGTTCAGAGACGCCGAGTAAGACACGAGCATGGCTCATAGCAACAACAAGAAGCCCCCTTTATTCCGAACTGCCCCCCTGCTATATACCCCACATGAAGTGGCGCGCGCATGCCGACAGCGCCATCCATTAGAGGATTAACATAGCACTCAGCGTCCGCTACAGCCTGCGGTGTCATGTCTGGAGGAGTTGTAAGCAAATATGACGTAGGGTAACGTTGCCTCCCAGTCATGGTGGTCTGGAGAAACATACGTTGACAACATATCCGTGATAGTGCGATTCAGGCGCTCTGTAAGTCCGTTAGTTTGTGGATGGTATGCCGTTGTGAACTTGTGGTTCGTGGAACAGGAACGTACGATATCCTGGACGACGCGAGATAAAAAGTATCGGCCTTGGTCAGTAACGAGCTGTCGAGGAGCGCCGTGATGCAATATGATGTCATGCAGTAGAAAGACGGCAACATCGGTAGCGCAGCTGGTTGGAAGAGCGCGGGTGATCGCGTAACGTGTCGCGTAGTCGGTCGCCACGGCAACCCATTTGTTCCCGGATGCAGAAGTGGGAAATGGCCCGAGAAGGTCGAGCCCTACGCGATAGAATAGTTCAGTAGGGATCTCAATAGGGTTAAGAAGGCCAGCTGGAAGCGATGTTGGTCGTTTTCGACGTTGACAAAGGTCGCAGCTGGCGACATACTTTTGCACAGAGCGATATAGGCGTGGCCAGAAAAAACGGCGCCGGACGCGATCATAAGTGCGGGTGACTCCCACGTGACCAGCGGCAGATTCATCGTGAAGCTGTCGGAGAACATCTACACGCAAATGGGAAGGCACGACGAGAAGGCGGTCAGGACCATTAGGGCGCATGTTGTGGCGGTAGAGAACACCTTCCTGAAAGAAATACAAGTTCAGAGAAGTGGGTGGAGTAGCGGAACTCAGGCTTTCTATGATGGGAAGTAAATCCGCGTCGCGGCGTTGCTCAGAAGCGATATCAAGAAAGTCTGATATATTGATAAGACGCAAGCCTCCGTAGCTCTCTCTGTGGCGTCTGGTGGATCCACTGGATACCGTGACAGGCAGTCGGCGTCTTGATGAAGGTGACCAGATTTATACACGACCGAGAAGATGTATTCTTGGAGGCGGAGAGACCAACGACCGAGACGTCCCGTGGGTCAACAGCGATCTGCCAATAACCAGATCGAAGGTCAATGGACGAGAAAAACTTTGCGTCATGAAGGCAGTCAAGGGCGTCATCTATTTTTGGTAAGGGGTAAACGTCCTTCTTAGTGACCTTGTTGAGATGTCTGTAGTCGACGCAAAACCGCCATGTGTTGTCGTTCTTCTTGACAAGTACGACCGGGGATGCCCACGGACTAGATGAGTGTTCGACGACGCCTTTAGCGAGCATTTTCTCGACCTCTTTCTGGATGACAGAGCGTTCGGCAGCGAAGACGCGGTAAGGGCGGCGATGAATTGGGTTGGCATCGCCGGTGTTGATGTGATGGGTCTCAACTGATGTCTGGCCTAAAGGGCGGTTGTCAAGATCGAATATGTCCGCATAGGATGTCAACAGACGGTGGAGGTCTTGTGCTTCGGAGGGTGAAAGGTCTGGCGCTATCATTTTGGCAATGTCAATGCTTGACAGGTTGGGCGCAGTGAGCAAGTTGACGTGCGGAGTAGGTTGCTGAGCCGACAGTTCAGAAATATCACACTCTTGCAACGACGACATGACGCCTAGTTTAATACCAGCAGGCAGCACGTGCGTGTAGAAACCAAAGTTCAAAAGAGACAGATGGGTCTGGTTGTGGCGTACTCTCACCACGGTGTGCGGGACAGCAATGGAGTGCTTTAGCACAACGTCGGTAATAGGCGAAACGACATATTCACCATCGCGCACAGGCGGATCACACACGAGCTGCACGTAAGTCGCGGCTTGCGGCGGAAGATGCAGGAACTCGGTGGCACAAAGGCCACTTTGAGCATCACGGGCAACAGTGGCGTCAAAAGGCAGTTCCAACTGAAGAAGACCCGTCGAGCAGTCGATAAGGGCGGAGTGCGCAGAGAGAAAGTCGAGACCAAGAATCACGTCATGTGGGCACTGCTCAAGCACGGTGAACAATACGACGGTCTGGCGCCCAGCAATACACACGCGAGAGGTGCACATGCCGAGAACTGTAGATGTGCTCCCATCGACAAGCATTACTGCACACTTAATAGGAGGCGTGATCACTTTTCGCAGTTTACTACAGAGAGCAGCGCTCATGACTGAAATTTGTGCGCCAGTGTCTATGAGGGCTGTAACGGTAACATCATCCACCAAAAGGTCCAAAATATTGCGGCGTGTAGGAATCGTCAACAGAGGATTTGTAGAACGGGTCGTTAATGCAGCATCACTTCCGGGAGCTGCATGGTCTAGTTTCCCGAGGTCGAGGGCCCAGGTCGTGCAGGGGACCTGGATCGAGAAATAATCGGCGAGAGAGATCGGCGGCCTTGGGGTGATGGTGACCGGCTGAACCTTCGGCCCTGAACGTTAGTAGGAGCAGGCTGTGGATCGTACGGAGTAGAAAAGTGGCGAGAATTGCCTTCAAAGCGACGCCATGTCCCAGTGTTCCAAGATGAATTGGATGTCCAACGATTGCGACAGTAGCGTGCAATGTGGCCGGCGCGAGAGCAGTGAAAGCAGATCGGTCTATCATCCGACGTTCTCCATTCAGCAGGGTTCCGGTAGCGGGAAGGGTAGCATGAAGGGTACACCGGAATCTGGTTAACAGAAGCCGAGCTCTCAGTAGTGCGAACAGCGCAAACAGGTGTGATGCCGAGATTTGCTATTTCTTGGCGAACGACGGCTTGGATGAGGGAGACGGTGGATGCGTTGTCTTGAGGACCGTCGGAGGCGATGGCTGCAGGAGCCATTGCTTCAAGTTCGCGGCGAACGATTCGGGCGACGTTTTCGGACGATGTAGCTTGCGTGAACTTGGGGCTGTCTTCGCAGGTCGAACTGGCTGCAGTATTAGGCAGACGCGCAAACTGGCAGGTTATGCGACGGTTTTTGGCGTGCTCGAAGCGCTGACATTCCTTCACAACCGCGTCGACGGTGGCGCAATCTTTAACGATCAACAGATTAAAAGCGTCATCGGCAATTCCCTTTAATATGTGAGCGATTTTGTCAGTTTCGCTCATGTTCTCGTCCACCTTTCGACAGAGGCCCAATACGTCCTGTATGTAAGATACATATGATTCTGTCGATGTCTGCACGCGACACTCCAGGTCTTTCCTCGCAGCCTGCTGTCGCCCAAATGGTCTGCTGAATAACTCGACAAGCTTCAGTTTGCAAACGTCCCAGCTGGTCAACTCCGACTCATGCGTCTCATACCAGGCGAGCGCTGTATCCCGCAAGTAAAATACAACGCTGGCCAGCATCAACGTAGGGTTCCACCTATAGTATTCGCTCACGTGCTCGTACAATGCGACCCAGTCTTCAACATTCACCTTGTCCTTGCCTGTGCCCGAGAAAGTTCCGGCGTCTCGTGGAGGCAGGAGAATCAGAGGAGGCAGCTGCTGCTGCTGTTGCGGCTGCTGTTGCTCTTGTGGATGGGCTTGTTGAGTCATTGCAGGAAAATGAAGGTGGCGACCACTCTGAAGTTCTGTGTTGGCTTGCCGGGAAAACCAGGTAGGCGTACCCAGCACCTTCACCAATAATCTGACAAGGAAACGTATATTTGCCGATATTTACGATGATTACGCGCAACGGCAATGCCTGGCACACTGGTGGGCTGGGAACAGTTGTTTTGTTTTGTTTCCCTGGGATGATGGCTCATACCCACTCAGGGGGATTGGCCAAGAAAGTGTAGTGCAGTTTTTTTTTGTGATCCTTTTAACTATGTATAATGAATTGGTATTATAATAAGACTAATGTAAAAAAACATAAAAAGAGCAAACGAAAAAAAATTAAGTTGAGCAATTTTGAGATTTGATGTGTTATGATTACCACTCAGCTGCGTTTACTTCACTCTGCCCTGGGGAGTCATAAATAATTTTTTGATTGAAGATCACAAAGGTATACGCTTGGTTGCCTGAATATAATCGCAAACGGCATTGAAAGCATCCCTGTGGCAATGTCCCAAAACTGAGGCACCAAAGCTTAGCGCCGTTTCCGCCGTTAATCTAACGCCTATTTTCAGAAATGGCATAATTAGTAATTTTTTTCGAAGTAGATCGTAGCGGCGACAATACAAAAAATAATGATCTAGTGATTCCGTTTCTCCGCAGAATGCGCAGAGGGGTGATGTTGTCTGACCAGCTCTGTTTAGATACAGGTTTAGGGGGGGGGACACGACATCGAAATTTAGTAATTAAGACTTCGAGCTTTCTGGACTGGCTCCAGTGGGGTTGCCATGGAAACATGAGGTGGTTATAGTCTGTCCGTGTAGTTACTTTTTCTATCGTATCAGTGGAGATTGCTGATTTTCGATATCTTATTGCCGTGATATATTCAACATCTGGCAGTATGGACAAAACTGGCCCATCAAGTGCGGCTCGTGCTAAGGAATCGGCCAATTCATTTAATCTTAATCCACAGTGTTTAGGAAACCATAGTAACCACAGGAGTCTCAACTGCGGGGGTACTAATGTTTTGAATGTGCTTAGAATTCGAGAGTTCTCTGAAGCTGATTGATTGATTGATTGATATGTGGGGTTTAACGTCCCAAAACCACTGATGATTATGAGAGACGCCGTAGTGGAGGGCTCCGGAATTTTCGACCACCTGGGGTTCTTTAACGTGCACCCAAATCCGAGTACACGGGCCTACAACATTTCCGCCTCCATCGGAAATGCAGCCGCCGCAGCCGGGATTCGAACCCGCGACCTGCGGGATTCTCTGAAGCTGTCAGAGCTGCACAAACTTAAAGAGAATCCGTCATTATGACTGCGTTGTTTTGATTTGATGGAAGTTTTCGAAGAGCTAAAATAATCGCCACGAGCTCCGCTTCAAAACCTGGAGTAAATCAGGCAGTCTCACTGAAAAGGACCAGTCAAGCGAATCAGAGGCAATGCCTACACCTGCCTTTTGATTATATACGGAAGCATCTGTGGCTATTATATTTTTAGTTTCTGCATGCTCCAAGTAATCTAATAATATGTTATTTAAAAATTTGAGAGATTGTAATTTGGCGTTTTTGGGGAATATATCTTATACTCAATAATAACATGACAATTCGAGTCATTAGTCTCAATTACATTTCTAATGTTCACATTTATACTTTGTAGATTCTTTTGTACAAACATTATCTGAGGTGTGTGAAACCGTGGCCAATGAGCTAGAAAGAAGGCGTCTGGGTTTGCGATAAAAGCATATTGAGATCTTCTTGCCGGTAAGCTATAAAAATTTAAAAATGCTTGTACGGTCAAAATTCGAAATCGACAAAGTAGTGTAGGCAGGCGCGCTTCCTGGTACAGTACGTTGATAGCCACAAATCTAGGGAGTCCCAGACACATTCGCAGTGCTTCTCGCTCCAAGACAACTAGAGGTTTCGTTTTATAAGCAGGGCCACCCGAGAATAATATGCAGCCGAATTCCATGATGGGGCGCATATAAATCTTGTACAACGTTATCAAGGTGTGCCTCCGTAACCCATATTTCCGGTTACTTAGCTTGTGTAGTAAGCCTGAAGCCCGCTGTGTTTTGGTAGTTATATACTCTATGTGTGGACTCCAGTTAAGTTTGTCATTATAAATGATTCCCAAATATTTTATAGAGTCTACTTGCTGGATGGGTTCCTGTTTATACAGAACTGAAATTGAAATTGGTTCTGCAAGCTGAAATGCCATGAGCGCGCTCTTGTTGACATTTAACGATAACGAAATCGACTGCAACCAAATTTCTAACATGTTAATATATCTTTGTAATTTAAGTAGTAGTGAGTAAATACCACAGTCAGCAGCAAGGAGTGCGATGTCATCAGCACAAATGTAGACAGTAACTTCTTGATCTGTTGGAATTGTGCTCACTAAAGCATTAAATAATATTGGAGATAAGACTGCTCCTTGGGGAACTCCGCGCGTTTGTTTAAATCTAGATGAGGAACATCCATCCTTGACGCAGTAGAACTCTCTTGATTTTAAGAATTCTGCCACCCACTCAATAAGATATTGGGGGAAGTTCAATCTCTCTAGCGTATTTAACAATATGAAGTGCTCCACACTGTCATATGCCTTGGCTATGTCAAGCGTTACTAAAGCAGCGTATTGCCTTCTTTTACGCGCGAGCTGTATTCGGCTCTCTAAATCAGCATGGGCACACCAAATTGAGAAATCACTACGAAAGCCGATTTGGTTCGGTTTTATTACTAAATTGTCTGCCATCCAGATACTTACTCGGCTATGAAGGACCCTCTCTACTAGTTTGACCATGTTAGATGTTAGAGAGATTGGTCTGATATTATCGACTGTTAATCCTCCACCCGGATTTTTTAGTATAGGAATCACCTTTGCTATCCTCCAATCCTGCGGCACCCATGAGTTTTTTAAGGAGTAGTTAATAACATTGGCGACAACTCAAGGCGATAAATTGAACAGAATTTTAATCATGGCTACTGTGATCCCATCTGGGCCAGGAGATGCACAGGGTAAATGTTTTAATCACGTTGGATACTTCAGTCTGTGTCACTTCTTCAAAGTCAGACTTGTCGTAGACTTGTGCCAGTTGTTTGGCACTACTGAAGTGAATCTGCTTTCCAGACCTTTACCTATTGCCTCTAAGGTAGTGGTCATTTCTTGTGCCGACAGATTATCACAAGCTACATTAACTGGTGATGGCAAGATTTTCCGAGCTCTCATATATCGGAACAGTGCTTTCATATGTTTAGGCTTCGTCAGGTATTCATAATGTCTTTTGTCATAATCTTGTTTAGCTTGAGCTACCGTTCTTTTAAAGCCCGCAGCAATGAATTTATAATCGGGCCCAGTTTTGTGGGGATTGATTATGTAAGAGCTGCTTCCAAGCTGCCTTACGTCGTCGGTGCTCTCTTGTACATTCATCATTCCACCAACGGCCTATATACTCTTTTTGTGGATTCAACTGTAAATTCGTCTCTTTTGTAGGATCTTTTAATGACTGCGTTTATTTTCAGTGCTTTTTTATCATCGCTCTCTTCCGAGTGAATAGCCAGTGCTGACTTCAGGTCATTCCTAAATTTAGTGTAATTTACAAATACTCTTACATTTGAACAAGATGGAATTATCGGACAAGAAATTTCAAAAACTTATCGGTAAGTGGTCACTGTTGGTGCCCCAGTCCAGCGCTCAGTCCAAGAAGAAGTAGTAATGGCTGAACTGACAAAACTTAAATCTAAGGCCGACCTGTAGTGAGTACGAATAAATGTGGGGGTTCTCACGTTGAGGCACGTCAGGTCATTAGCCATTGTCCACTCCCACAAGCGTTTCCCACTAAGATCAGTTCTAAAACCCCAACTCGTGTGGTGGGAATTAAAGTCTCCAACTAAAACTTTGTCATTGCACCACGACTTTGTAGCTAGATCCAAACTTCGTGTGTCTTGAACTCCATCCGGAAAATACATATTAACTTAAGTGAAAGGAGTGCAGTTGGGCAGTGTAATGTCTACTGCCGAAATTTCGCATTCTGGCGACATATGTTTGTATGAGCATTTGACTTCATACTAATTCTATTAATAATAAAGAGAGCTAGACCCCCACCTCTCGATGGACGGTCTAATCGAAAGGATTGGAAGTTATTTAAATGGAACAAATTATGTACAGATAGCCATGTCTCTTGTAATGCTATAATATCAGGAGCGAATTTAGAAGTCAAGTATACCAAATCCGTAGATGCAGAATGGATTGATCGGCAATTCCAATGGAGAATCTTAAGCGACCCTATGGTTCGAAAGAGCTGCTTCCGCTATAGCTTTCTCTAGAATGCCTTCCTTCAAGAAATCCCTCTTCGAAAGGCTCTCCTTTTCTTTCAGATACTTTTTGTTCTTAGTTTGTTTCGGTGAGTTAGTTTTCTTTGACACAGGGGATCTAAATCTCTTCAGGGACCTAGGGTCCAAATCCATGTCATCGGAATCTATTGTATGTAGCTCTGTCCTCACTTACACTCTGTATATCTACTGCAGAGGGTGCTGTAGACGGAAAATACGAGGAGGATGCGGTTTCAGATTCCTCATTTTGGCTGTGGACGCCTATTGCAGAGGCTCCTGCTGGCGGATAATACGATGGCGCAGTTTCAGATTCACCGTCAGCTATTGGTCGTGAACTCTCAACCTGTTGGGATACTAGGCCTGACTCTCCCGTTGTACCAAATATGCGAGTCATCTGGTTAGCCAAAATTTGAGATAGAGAATCGCAAAGGTTAGAAGTCAGTCGTTCCATGGCTTTTTCTAGAGCCTTTTCTATGGCCTCCGCTATATTCAGGGAAATCGACCCATTTATTTCCGAGAGATGTCGTGCTGCAACACTGGCATACTCCTGAGTTCTAGTCTGTATTTCCGCTAGGGCTTCTCGTCGAGAACAGCGCCTACGCCCTATAATTTCAAGAATTTGCATTTCTCGAGCCTTTGCTGAACAATCAGGATTATCTGCACAGTGTTGTTCGTTGCAGAGACATCATTTCTCTTCTTTAGCTTTGCAGTAATTTGTTTCGTGGTTGTCACCACACACTCGGCATCTGAGTTCTGACCTGCATCCTTTAATAGTGTGACCGTATTGCCAGCACTTAGTACACTGGAGTGGTCGCGGCGATAGCGGTTCCACTCTGTATATTAGTGGCCATGCCTTGATTTCGCTTGGGAGATTCGCTCCAGCAAAGGTTACAATTACCGACTCAGTCGGCGTCTTCTGCTTCTCTACTAGTCGTGCACACCTATAAACGGAAATAGCACCAGTCACGGCAAACATCTCTAATACCTCAGACGGGGTCAAGTTAACATCGACACCGCGAACAATACCTTTCACACATGCCAGAATGCGGGGAATAAAGGCGCTCACCGGATTGGTCGCGAAAACTCGAGCACTTCAATAGGTCTTGGACACAGAGCTGATCAGATGAAAAACATAGAATACCACCTCTGCCGAACTGGCGGACCTCTGTGATGCTGTGGAAGTGAGACGTCGCAGCTCTAAGCTCCGCCTGAATCACTTTCGGATTCTTCATCCTAATGAAGCCGTCATTGCTAGGGACGAGGGCCACAGGAACTGCGGGAATGCCGTTGCGTAGAAACTGATCCACTGGTATTTCCTGTGGCGGGGAAGTGAAGCAGACCAGAGGCAAGCCCCTGGTCCAGGTGAAGAAAACTGCATCTAAGTGAACTTTCTGGCGCTAAAAGCGCTTACGTAGCTGTAAAAGCACTATAGGAACACCTAATAAAGACAAAGAAACCACAGCCACTACACAAACTTAGGCCAAAACCCCAGAGCAAGCACGACCAGCTACTTGCGTGTTCGAGCGTTCAGAACTGCGTGTTAGTGTACGCTTGTGGAACGCGCCTCCCAAGCAGCTCTTCCTCAAACAGACATCTTTGCTTGATGCTTAATATGGCAACATTTGCTTGATGCTTCATATGGAACAGTCTCTATCCACTTCGTAGTCTTTTCTTTCAGGCAGGGACCCTCTACCGCTTTATGCCCCAATCCCACTACTGCCTTGTGGCAATATCAAAGGTGCGCATGCGTGTAATACATGCGTTTAGCTGTACGGAAGGTAACTTGAAGCTTTAAATGCTCGCTTACACGACGTTGTTGCTGGGTTTTAAGTTTATGGACAAAGGACTTGTCGTCTGTGGCTGCACGTATCAAACATTGAACGAGTAGGACGTCTGAATGTCCTTTTATTTCCAAGTTTTCTGGTATTGTCTTACAAGGCAAGAATGAGGGCGTGCATGCATATTTTTCTTGGCGAGTGAATATCGAATTTGGTCCATGTTTATTGAGGAATTCACATACGTAGATAACGATTCCATGCCCGTGATTATCCGTGTTACAAGTTTTCGAAAGATATGGTTGCTGCGTTCTGCCTGGGAAGGTGCTGTTAGAATAAATAGTTGGAGGGCTACGTACGGTGACCACCTCTGTCTCTTCACTTCGAAGAATGCTACTTCGACATAACGGGGCAGACAACCAGACTGTGGTCTGGCAGTGCACCTTTGATTTTTCCTGCTTTCTGAACGCATCTGCAAAAACCTGTTAGTTTCTACCTCCTTGACGTATCTTCAATAGAATGTAGTCACAAAAATAAGCGATTGCGCCTAAAACAAGATGAAAACACATTCAAAATTCGTTCTATCTTGCCGACGAAACCGAAACCAAAACACCGGTAGACGAAGTTGCCAAGTGAGTGAGTGGTGTTATATCAAACATCGAACTACCTCGTTTCTAGGCTCCTGAAGGCTGCGCTTGCTATGTGTGATGCGATGGTGATGTGACTGGTGCGCGTTATTTGAAGGCTTGAAAAGTGCGCGCACTCAAAAGATGACCGAGTGCACGTGCCGCGCCACCTGAACAACAACGACGACGTCGAGGACCGGTGCGCGTGAGAGCGCGGAGCGCATGTATCCAAGTCATAAAAGAAACAAGGGCCAATGGCTGGTCACCACGAAGTTTTTAAGGGCCAATTAGGACGAGACAAGTGTGGCCCAGAGCAAGCTAATCCCGAAGGGTAAGAGAGTTAGCAGTTGGAGGCGAACCAGCTAGACAAAGGCTACTGCTGGGAGCTGAAGCATCGGTACACGCCATCGCCACCATTTCAGAAGACACGTTCTGGTGAGATCGAACTTGCTGTCTTCTCTGCTCCGCCGAAAATCACGCGTCAGAACTGTAACATGTAGCTGTGACTTTCAGCCGACATTTTCGGGACTTTAGACGTTTGTTTTCCTTGTGAAGCCAGCTTTTAGCAGAGTACTCCTTTTGTAGTTTTTGTCAAGTTTTTGCTTTAGTTCTGCAGTAAATGTTTAGGGTTTGTGGAACGAACGGCTTTGTCCTTATCAGTAGAGAAATCTCCGAGGCTAAGGACAGGAGAAACAATCAGCAACAAGAACCTGCGTCACACCAAGACAACACACGTCACCAACGGATTAAATGATAAATATATGCATAAACTAACGCCACTGCAATCGTTCTTATGACCGGTTCATTTGGGGTACGTCTCCTGGAGTTGGTCGGTTGCGCGTGACAACGGTGTGAGGTTTTGGATGCGCCTGTTAATTGGTTAAAAATCGATAACTCTAGAAAAATTACTGCTGACTCCCAGTTTACTTAATTACCGCTTTTTCCTAACTTTAGATTTATTTCAACATCCTAATATCCGTGACTGTATCTAGTGCACTGTAGTGATATATACTCGATAATTTTGTTGGGGAGCGTGAGAAA
>WOVY01012893.1:0-33230 GCA_013436015.1 Rhipicephalus annulatus | reverse complement strand
ATGACGTAGGGTAACGTTGCCTCCCAGTCATGGTGGTCTGGAAGAAAACATACGTTGACACATATCCGTGATGTTAGCGATTCAGGCGCTCTGTAAGTCCGTTAGTTTGTGGATGGTATGCCGTTGTGAACTTGTGGTTCGTGGAACAGGAACGTACGATATCCTGGACGACGCGAGATAAAAAGTATCGTTCCTTGGTCAGTAACGAGCTGTCGAGGAGCGCCGTGATTCAATATGATGTCATGCAGTAGAAAGACGGCAACATCGGTAGCGCAGCTGGTTGGAAGAGCGCGGGTGATTCGCGTAACGTGTCGCGTAGTCGGTCGCCACGGCAACCCATTTGTTCCCGGATGCAGAAGTGGGAATGGCCCGAGAAGGTCGAGCCCTACGCGATAGAATAGTTCAGTAGGGATCTCAATAGGGTTAAGAAGGCCAGCTGGAAGCGATGTTGGTCGTTTTCGACGTTGACAAAGGTCGCAGCTGGCGACATACTTTTGCACAGAGCGATATAGGCGTGGCCAGAAAAAACGGCGCCGGACGCGATCATAAGTGCGGGTGACTCCCACGTGACCAGCGGCAGATTCATCGTGAAGCTGTCGGAGAACATCTACACGCAAATGGGAAGGCACGACGAGAAGGCGGTCAGGACCATTAGGGCGCATGTTGTGGCGGTAGAGAACACCTTCCTGAAAGAAATACAAGTTCAGAGAAGTGGGTGGAGTAGCGGAACTCAGGCTTTCTATGATGGGAAGTAAATCCGCGTCGCGGCGTTGCTCAGAAGCGATATCAAGAAAGTCTGATATATTGATAAGACGCAAGCCTCCGTAGCTCTCTCTGTGGCGTCTGGTGGATCCACTGGATACCGTGACAGGCAGTCGGCGTCTTGATGAAGGTGACCAGATTTATACACGACCGAGAAGGTGTATTCTTGGAGGCGGAGAGAACCAACGACCGAGACGTCCCGTGGGTCAACAGCGATCTGCCAATAACCAGATCGAAGGTCAATGGACGAGAAAAACTTTGCGTCATGAAGGCAGTCAAGGGCGTCATCTATTCTTGGTAAGGGGTAAACGTCCCTTCTTAGTGACCTTGTTGAGATGTCTGTAGTCGACGCAAAACCGCCATGTGTTGTCGTTCTTCTTGACAAGTACGACCGGGGATGCCCACGGACTAGATGAGTGTTCGACGACGCCTTAGCGAGCATTTTCTCGACCTCTTTCTGGATGACAGAGCGTTCGGCAGCGAAGACGCGGTAAGGGCGGCGATGAATTGGGTTGGCATCGCCGGTGTTGATGTGATGGGTCTCAACTGATGTCTGGCCTAAAGGGCGGTTGTCAAGATCGAATATGTCCGCATAGGATGTCAACAGACGGTGGAGGTCTTGTGCTTCGGAGGGTGAAAGGTCTGGCGCTATCATTTTGGCAATGTCAATGCTTGACAGGTTGGGCGCAGTGAGCAAGTTGACGTGCGGAGTAGGTTGCTGAGCCGACAGTTCAGAAATATCACACTCTTGCAACGACGACATGACGCCTAGTTTAATACCAGCAGGCAGCACGTGCGTGTAGAAACCAAAGTTCAAAAGAGACAGATGGGTCTGGTTGTGGCGTACTCTCACCACGGTGTGCGGGACAGCAATGGAGTGCTTTAGCACAACGTCGGTAATAGGCGAAACGACATATTCACCATCGCGCACAGGCGGATCACACACGAGCTGCACGTAAGTCGCGGCTTGCGGCGGAAGATGCAGGAACTCGGTGGCACAAAGGCCACTTTGAGCATCACGGGCAACAGTGGCGTCAAAAGGCAGTTCCAACTGAAGAAGACCCGTCGAGCAGTCGATAAGGGCGGAGTGCGCAGAGAGAAAGTCGAGACCAAGAATCACGTCATGTGGGCACTGCTCAAGCACGGTGAACAATACGACGGTCTGGCGCCCAGCAATACACACGCGAGAGGTGCACATGCCGAGAAGTGTAGATGTGCTCCCATCGACAAGCATTACTGCACACTAATAGGAGGCGTGATCACTTTTCGCAGTTTACTACAGAGAGCAGCGCTCATGACTGAAATTTGTGCGCCAGTGTCTATGAGGGCTGTAACGGTAACATCATCCACCAAAAGGTCCAAAATATTGCGGCGTGTAGGAATCGTCAACAGAGGATTTGTAGAACGGGTCGTTAATGCAGCATCACTTCCGGGAGCTGCATGGTCTAGTTTCCCGAGGTCGAGGGCCCAGGTCGTGCAGGGGACCTGGATCGAGAAATAATCGGCGAGAGAGATCGGCGGCCTTGGGGTGATGGTGACCGGCTGAACCTTCGGCCCTGAACGTTAGTAGGAGCAGGCTGTGGATCGTACGGAGTAGAAAAGTGGCGAGAATTGCCTTCAAAGCGACGCCATGTCCCAGTGTTCCAAGATGAATTGGATGTCCAACGATTGCGACAGTAGCGTGCAATGTGGCCGGCGCGAGAGCAGTGAAAGCAGATCGGTCTATCATCCGACGTTCTCCATTCAGCAGGGTTCCGGTAGCGGGAAGGGTAGCATGAAGGGTACACCGAATCTGGTTAACAGAAGCCGAGCTCTCAGTAGTGCGAACAGCGCAAACAGGTGTGATGCCGAGATTTGCTATTTCTTGGCGAACGACGGCTTGGATGAGGGGAGACGGTGGATGCGTTGTCTTGAGGACCGTCGGAGGCGATGGCTGCAGGAGCCATTGCTTCAAGTTCGCGGCGAACGATTCGGGCGACATTTTCGGACGATGTAGCTTGCGTGAACTTGGGGCTGTCTTCGCAGGTCGAACTGGCTGCAGTATTAGGCAGACGCGCAAACTGGCAGGTTATGCGACGGTTTTTGGCGTGCTCGAAGCGCTGACATTCCTTCACAAACCGCGTCGACGGTGGCGCAATCTTTAACGATCAACAGATTAAAAGCGTCATCGGCAATTCCCTTTAATATGTGAGCGATTTTGTCAGTTTCGCTCATGTTCTCGTCCACCTTTCGACAGAGGCCCAATACGTCCTGTATGTAAGATACATATGATTCTGTCGATGTCTGCACGCGACACTCCAGGTCTTTCCTCGCAGCCTGCTGTCGCCCAAATGGCCTGCTGAATAACTCGACAAGCTTCAGTTTGCAAACGTCCCAGCTGGTCAACTCCGACTCATGCGTCTCATACCAGGCGAGCGCTGTATCCCGCAAGTAAAATACAACGCTGGCCAGCATCAACGTAGGGTTCCACCTATAGTATTCGCTCACGTGCTCGTACAATGCGACCCAGTCTTCAACATTCACCTTGTCCTTGCCTGTGCCCGAGAAAGTTCCGGCGTCTCGTGGAGGCAGGAGAATCAGAGGAGGCAGCTGCTGCTGCTGTTGCGGCTGCTGTTGCTCTTGTGGATGGGCTTGTTGAGTCATTGCAGGAAAATGAAGGTGGCGACCACTCTGAAGTTCTGTGTTGGCTTGCCGGGAAAACCAGGTAGGCGTACCCAGCACCTTCACCAATAATCTGACAAGGAAACGTATATTTGCCGATATTTACGATGATTACGCGCAACGGCAATGCCTGGCACACTGGCGGGCTGGGAACAGTTGTTTTGTTTTGTTTCCCTGGGATGATGGCTCATACCCACTCAGGGGGATTGGCCAAGAAAGTGTAGTGCAGTTTTTTTTGTGATCCTTTAACTATGTATAATGAATTGGTATTATAATAAGACTAATGTAAAAAAACATAAAAAGAGCAAACGAAAAAAAATTAAGTTGAGCAATTTTGAGATTTGATGTGTTATGATTACCACTCAGCTGCGTTTACTTCACTCTGCCCTGGGGAGTCATAAATAATTTTTTGATTGAAGATCACAAAGGTATACGCTTGGTTGCCTGAATATAATCGCAAACGGCATTGAAAGCATCCCTGTGGCAATGTCCCAAAACTGAGGCACCAAAGCTTAGCGCCGTTTCCGCCGTTAATCTAACGCCTATTTTCAGAAATGGCATAATTAGTAATTTTTTTCGAAGTATATCGTAGCGGCGACAATACAAAAAATAATGATCTAGTGATTCCGTTTCTCCGCAGAATGCGCAGAGGGGTGATGTTGTCTGACCAGCTCTGTTTAGATACAGGTTTAGGGGGGGGGGGGGGACACGACATCGAAATTTAGTAATTAAGACTTCGAGCTTTCTGGACTGGCTCCAGTGGGGTTGCCATGGAAACATGAGGTGGTTATAGTCTGTCCGTGTAGTTACTTTTTCTATCGTATCAGTGGAGATTGCTGATTTTCGATATCTTATTGCCGTGATATATTCAACATCTGGCAGTATGGACAAAACTGGCCCATCAAGTGCGGCTCGTGCTAAGGAATCGGCCAATTCATTTAATCTTAATCCACAGTGTTTAGGAAACCATAGTAACCACAGGAGTCTCAACTGCGGGGGTACTAATGTTTTGAATGTGCTTAGAATTCGAGAGTTCTCTGAAGCTGATTGATTGATTGATTGATTGATATGTGGGGTTTAACGTCCCAAAACCACTGATGATTATGAGAGACGCCGTAGTGGAGGGCTCCGGAATTTTCGACCACCTGGGGTTCTTTAACGTGCACCCAAATCCGAGTACACGGGCCTACAACATTTCCGCCTCCATCGGAAATGCAGCCGCCGCAGCCGGGATTCGAACCCGCGACCTGCGGGATTCTCTGAAGCTGTCAGAGCTGCACAAACTTAAAGAGAATCCGTCATTATGACTGCGTTGTTTTGATTTGATGGAAGTTTTCGAAGAGCTAAAATAATCGCCACGAGCTCCGCTTCAAAAACTGGAGTAAAATCAGGCAGTCTCACTGAAAAGGACCAGTCAAGCGAATCAGAGGCAATGCCTACACCTGCCTTTTGATTATATACGGAAGCATCTGTGGCTATTATATTTTTAGTTTCTGCATGCTCCAAGTAATCTAATAATATGTTATTTAAAAATTTGAGAGATTGTAATTTGGCGTTTTTGGGGAATATATCATTATACTCAATAATAACATGACAATTCGAGTCATTAGCCTCAATTACATTTCTAATGTTCACATTTATACTTTGTAGATTCTTTTGTACAAACATTATCTGAGGTGTGTGAAACCGTGGCCAATGAGCTAGAAAGAAGGCGTCTGGGTTTGCGATAAAAGCATATTGAGATCTTCTTGCCGGTAAGCTATAAAAATTTAAAAATGCTTGTACGGTCAAAATTCGAAATCGACAAAGTAGTGTAGGCAGGCGCGCTTCCTGGTACAGTACGTTGATAGCCACAAATCTAGGGAGTCCCAGACACATTCGCAGTGCTTCTCGCTCCAAGACAACTAGAGGTTTCGTTTTATAAGCAGGGCCACCCGAGAATAATATGCAGCCGAATTCCATGATGGGGCGCATATAAATCTTGTACAACGTTATCAAGGTGTGCCTCCGTAACCCATATTTCCGGTTACTTAGCTTGTGTAGTAAGCCTGAAGCCCGCTGTGTTTTGGTAGTTATATACTCTATGTGTGGACTCCAGTTAAGTTTGTCATTATAAATGATTCCCAAATATTTTATAGAGTCTACTTGCTGGATGGGTTCCTGTTTATACAGAACTGAAATTGAAATTGGTTCTGCAAGCTGAAATGCCATGAGCGCGCTCTTGTTGACATTTAACGATAACGAAATCGACCGCAACCAAATTTCTAACATGTTAATATATCTTTGTAATTTAAGTAGTAGTGAGTAAATACCACAGTCAGCAGCAAGGAGTGCGATGTCATCAGCACAAATGTAGACAGTAACTTCTTGATCTGTTGGAATTTGCTCACTAAAGCATTAAATAATATTGGAGATAAGACTGCTCCTTGGGGAACTCCGCGCGTTTGTTTAAATCTAGATGAGGAACATCCATCCTTGACGCAGTAGAACTCTCTTGATTTTAAGAATTCTGCCACCCACTCAATAAGATATTGTGGGAAGTTCAATCTCTCTAGCGTATTTAACAATATGAAGTGCTCCACACTGTCATACGCCTTGGCTATGTCAAGCGTTACTAAAGCAGCGTATTGCCTTCTTTTACGCGCGAGCTGTATTCGGCTCTCTAAATCAGCATGGGCACACCAAATTGAGAAATCACTACGAAAGCCGATTTGGTTCGGTTTTATTACTAAATTGTCTGCCATCCAGATACTTACTCGGCTATGAAGGACCCTCTCTACTAGTTTGACCATGTTAGATGTTAGAGAGATTGGTCTGATATTATCGACTGTTAATCCTCCACCCGGATTTTTTAGTATAGGAATCACCTTTGCTATCCTCCAATCCTGCGGCACCCATGAGTTTTTTAAGGAGTAGTTAATAACATTGGCGACAACTCGAGGCGATAAATTGAACAGAATTTTAATCATGGCTACTGTGATCCCATCTGGGCCAGGAAATGCACAGGGTAAATGTTTAATCACGTTGGATACTTCAGTCTGTGTCACTTCTTCAAAGTCAGACTTTGTCGTAGACTTGTGCCAGTTGTTTGGCACTACTGAAGTGAATCTGCTTTCCAGACCTTTACCTATTGCCTCTAAGGTAGTGGTCATTTCTTGTGCCGACAGATTATCACAAGCTACATTAACTGGTGATGGCAAGATTTTCCGAGCTCTCATATATCGGAACAGTGCTTTCATATGTTTAGGCTTCGTCAGGTATTCATAATGTCTTTTGTCATAATCTTGTTTAGCTTGAGCTACCGTTCTTTTAAAGCCCGCAGCAATGAATTTATAATCGGCCCAGTTTTGTGGGGATTGATTATGTAAGAGCTGCTTCCAAGCTGCCTTACGTCGTCGGTGCTCTCTTGTACATTCATCATTCCACCAACGGCTATATACTCTTTTTGTGGATTCAACTGTAAATTCGTCTCTTTTGTAGGATCTTTTAATGACTGCGTTTATTTTCAGTGCTTTTTTATCATCGCTCTCTTCCGAGTGAATAGCCAGTGCTGACTTCAGGTCATTCCTAAATTTAGTGTAATTTACAAATACTCTTACATTTGAACAAGATGGAATTATCGGACAAGAAATTTCAAAACTTATCGGTAAGTGGTCACTGTTGGTGCCCCAGTCCAGCGCTTTCCAAGAAGAAGTAGTAATGGCTGAACTGACAAAACTTAAATCTAAGGCCGACCTGTAGTGAGTACGAATAAATGTGGGGGTTCTCACGTTGAGGCACGTCAGGTCATTAGCCATTGTCCACTCCCACAAGCGTTTCCCACTAAGATCAGTTCTAAAACCCCAACTCGTGTGGTGGGAATTAAAGTCTCCAACTAAAACTTTGTCATTGCACCACGACTTTGTAGCTAGATCCAAACTTCGTGTGTCTTGAACTCCATCCGGAAAATACATATTAACTTAAGTGAAAGGAGTGCAGTTGGGCAGTGTAATGTCTACTGCCGAAATTTCGCATTCTGGCGACATATGTTTGTATGAGCATTTGACTTTCATACTAATTCTATTAATAATAAAGAGAGCTAGACCCCCACCTCTCGATGGACGGTCTAATCGAAAGGATTGGAAGTTATTTAAATGGAACAAATGATGTACAGATAGCCATGTCTCTTGTAATGCTATAATATCAGGAGCGAATTTAGAAGTCAAGTATACCAAATCCGTAGATGCAGAATGGATTGATCGGCAATTCCAATGGAGAATCTTAAGCGACCCTATGGTTTCGAAAGAGCTGCTTCCGCTATAGCTTTCTCTAGAATGCCTTCCTTCAAGAAATCCCTCTTCGAAAGGCTCTCCTTTTCTTTCAGATACTTTTTGTTCTTAGTTTGTTTCGGTGAGTTAGTTTTCTTTGACACAGGGGATCTAAATCTCTTCAGGGACCTAGGGTCCAAATCCATGTCATCGGAATCTATTGTATATGTAGCTCTGTCCTCACTTACACTCTGTATATCTACTGCAGAGGGTGCTGTAGACGGAAAATACGAGGATGCGGTTTCAGATTCCTCATTTTGGCTGTGGACGCCTATTGCAGAGGCTCCTGCTGGCGGATAATACGATGGCGCAGTTTCAGATTCACCGTCAGCTATTGGTCGTGAACTCTCAACCTGTTGGGATACTAGGCCTGACTCTCCCGTTGTACCAAATATGCGAGTCATCTGGTTAGCCAAAATTTGAGATAGAGAATCGCAAAGGTTAGAAGTCAGTCGTTCCATGGCTTTTTCTAGAGCCTTTTCTATGGCCTCCGCTATATTCAGGGAAATCGACCCATTTATTTCCGAGAGATGTCGTGCTGCAACACTGGCATACTCCTGAGTTCTAGTCTGTATTTCCGCTAGGGCTTCTCGTCGAGAACAGCGCCTACGCCCTATAATTTCAAGAATTTGCATTTCTCGAGCCTTTGCTGAACAATCAGGATTATCTGCACAGTGTTGTTCGTTGCAGAGACATCATTTCTCTTCTTTAGCTTTGCAGTAATTTGTTTCGTGGTTGTCACCACACACTCGGCATCTGAGTTCTGACCTGCATCCTTTAATAGTGTGACCGTATTGCCAGCACTTAGTACACTGGAGTGGTCGCGGCGATAGCGGTTCCACTCTGTATATTAGTGGCCATGCCTTGATTTCGCTTGGGAGATTCGCTCCAGCAAAGGTTACAATTACCGACTCAGTCGGCGTCTTCTGCTTCTCTACTAGTCGTGCACACCTATAAACGGAAATAGCACCAGTCACGGCAAACATCTCTAATACCTCAGACGGGGTCAAGTTAACATCGACACCGCGAACAATACCTTTCACACATGCCAGATGCGGGGGAATAAAGGCGCTCACCGGATTGGTCGCGAAACTCGAGCACTTCAATAGGTCTTGGACACAGAGCTGATCAGATGAAAAACATAGAATACCACCTCTGCCGAACTGGCGGACCTCTGTGATGCTGTGGAAGTGAGACGTCGCAGCTCTAAGCTCCGCCTGAATCACTTTCGGATTCTTCATCCTAATGAAGCCGTCATTGCTAGGGACGAGGGCCACAGGAACTGCGGGAATGCCGTTGCGTAGAAACTGATCCACTGGTATTTCCTGTGGCGGAAGTGAAGCAGACCAGAGGCAAGCCCCTGGTCCAGGTGAAGAAAACTGCATCTAAGTGAACTTTCTGGCGCTAAAAGCGCTTACTTAGCTGTAAAAGCACTATAGGAACACCTAATAAAGACAAAGAAACCACAGCCACTACACAAACTTAGGCCAAAACCCCAGAGCAAGCACGACCAGCTACTTGCGTGTTCGAGCGTTCAGAACTGCGTTGTCAGTGTACGCTTGTGGAACGCCGCCTCCCAAGCAAGCTCTTCCTCAAACAGACATCTTTGCTTGATGCTTAATATGGCAACATTTGCTTGATGCTTAATATGGAACAGTCTCTATCCACTTCGTAGTATTTTCTTTCAGGCAGGGACCCTCTACCGCTTTATGCCCCAATCCCACTACTGCCTTGTGGCAATATCAAAGGTGCGCATGCGTGTAATACATGCGTTTAGCTGTACGGAAGGTAACTTGAAGCTTTAAATGCTCGCTTACACGACGTTGTTGCTGGGTTTTAAGTTTATGGACAAAGGACTTGTCGTCTGTGGCTGCACGTATCAAACATTGGAACGAGTAGGACGTCTGAATGTCCTTTTATTTCCAAGTTTTCTGGTATTGTCTTACAAGGCAAGAATGAGGGCGTGCATGCATATTTTTCTTGGCGAGTGAATATCGAATTTGGTCCATGTTTATTGAGGAATTCACATACGTAGATAACGATTCCATGCCGTGATTATCCGTGTTACAAGTTTTCGAAAGATATGGTTGCTGCGTTCTGCCTGGGAAGGTGCTGTTAGAATAAATAGTTGGAGGGCTACGTACGGTGACCACCTCTGTTCTCTTCACTTCGAAGAATGCTACTTCGACATAACGGGGCAGACAACCAGACTGTGGTCTGGCAGTGCACCTTTGATTTTTCCTGCTTTCTGAACGCATCTGCAAAAACCTGTTAGTTTCTACCTCCTTGACGTAGCTTCAATAGAATGTAGTCACAAAAATAAGCGATTGCGCCTAAAACAAGATGAAACACATTCAAAATTCGTTCTATCTTGCCGACGAAACCGAAACCAAAACACCGGTAGACGAAGTTGCCAAAGTGAGTGAGTGGTGTTATATCAAACATCGAGCTACCTCGTTTCTAGGCTCCTGAAGGCTGCGCTTGCTATGTGTGATGCGATGGTGATGTGACTGGTGCGCGTTATTTTGAAGGCTTGAAAAGTGCGCGCACTCAAAAGATGACCGAGTGCACGTGCCGCGCCACCTGAACAACAACGACGACGTCGAGGACCGGTGCGCGTGAGAGCGCGGAGCGCATGTATCCAAGTCATAAAAGAAACAAGGGCCAATGGCTGGTCACCACGAAGTTTTTAAGGGCCAATTAGGACGAGACAAGTGTGCCCCAGAGAAAGCCAATCCCGAAGGGTAAGAGAGTTACCAGTTGGAGGCGAACCAGGCTAGACAAAGGCTGCTGCACGGAGCTTAAGCATCGGTACACGCCATAGCCACCATTTCAGCAGCAACGTTCTGGTGAGATCGAACTTGCTGTCTTCTCTGCTCCGCCGAATCACCGCGTCATAACTGTAACATGTAGCTGTGACTTTCAGCCCACATTTTCGGGACTTTAGACGTTTGTTTTCCTTGTGAAGCCAGCTTTTAGCCAGATACTCCTTTTTGTAGTTCTTTAGTTCTGCAGTAAATGTTTAGGTTTTGTTTGTGGAACGAACGGCTTTGTCCTTATCAGTAGAAATCTCCAAGGCTAAGGACAGGAGAAACAAATCAGCAACAAGAACCTGCGTCACACCAAGACAACACACGTCACCAACGGAAATTGATAAATATTATGCATAACTAACGCCACTGCAATCGTTCTTATGACCGGTTCATTTGGGGTACGTCTCCTGGAGTTGGTCGGTTGCGCGTGACAACGGTGCTGAGGTTTTGGATGCGCCTGTTAATTGGTTAAAATTCGATAACTCTAGAAAAATTACTGCTGACTCCCAGTTTACTTAATTACCGCTCTTTCCTAACTTTAGATTTATTTCAACATCCTAATATCCAGTGCACTGTATCTAGTGCACTGTAGTGATACTATACTCGATAATTTTGTTGGGGAGCGTGAGAAAACCAGAAAAAACACGCTGCGCTTGTTATCTTGGAGGCTTCAAAGACACTATGCCCTTTGACTTTGAGATGACAAGGAATGCAAGGCAAATAAAACTTTATCCAATAGTATTGTATAAAAGTTTCTACAATAATATTGTATAAGAGTTTTTTAGTGTTGTATGGTAAGAAGCTTTATGGCACGGCGTGTTTGCGCTTACCATCTCAAAGGCCATTAAAAACCCGCGTGTGGGCGTGAAAACAACTAGCGTCATCTCCCGAGTGAAAACACTTCGTGTGCGTGCGTGTGTGTTTTTGTTCGCATTTCCGCCGCGATGATGATGATGATGATGATTAAAGGCCTCCCCTTTGAATCGGGGTGACGGCATGCGCCATCTAGCCTACCTTAATAGTTCGAGTTTAAATTCTGTCCCTCAACTCGGATGTCTTTTTAATTTAGCCCAGCCGCTACTCTTGGCTGGGATGTTATTTTATCGACTTCTCTGCTTTTCCTCCACCAATACTCCAGCCGCTGCTTAGTAATACCTACTGCTGACCAGTTAATGCTTCCATCAACCGCGAAGCCCAGCGCCTCAGGAAGTGTGACCTTCCCCCCATTTCTATCCGGCTGAATCTTTTGACATTCCATGACTATGTGGTCGATTGTTTCTTTATTTATGCCACATCCAACACATGTCTCATCCTGTGACGAATATTTGCTCCTGTAAGTTAGAGTTCTCAAGCAGCCAGCCCGCGCCTCAAAGAGCAACGCACTACCTTTATTGTTGTCATAAAAGTTCTCTTTCCGGATCTCTTGTTTGCTTGCCTTGTAGATTCCCAGCGATCCCTTCTTTTCCATCCTCTCTTTCCACATGAGCGTCTCTGTTTCCCTCACTTGCTTTTTAACTGGCCCCCTTTGCTTATTTGCCGCGGTCAAGTTATATTTAGTCGCCAGCTTTCGCGTCCTCTTCCGCCATTTGGTGTCCACACTTTTCAGGTACAGGTATCTGTGCACTCTGGCTGCCCAGTTCTTCTCATCTAAATGTCTAAGTCGCTCCTCAAACCGTATTTTACTTTGTGCTTCCCTCGCCTCAAATGAAGCCCAACCCATATCGCCTTGTACAGCCTCGTTTGTAGTCTTACTGTGAGCTCCCAGAGCTAACCTGCCGACTGCCTTTTGGTTAACCTCCAGCCCCGACAGGATATCTGACTTTAAGCATAATACGGCATTAGAGAACGTGAGCGCCGGCACCATTACCCCTTTCCAGATGCCACGTACTACCTCGTACTTATTGTGTCCCCAAAGTGCTCTATGTTTCATTACTGCTGCATTCCGTCTCCCTTTCAGTCTGAGGTGTTCTTCATGAGCATTCAGGTAGTCTTTTCCTTCATTAAGCCAGATCCCCAAGTATTTGTACTTATTTACTAATGGTATGGCTTCCTGTTGTATCCTTATTGGTGCTACATGAGCTTCCTCGTTGAACACCATGACTCCAGATTTCTGTGGGTTAAAATGTAGGCCTAGGTACGTTGCCTCATCACCACAAATGTCAGCCAGTTTTTGAAGTTCTTCCGCATTATCCGCCAGCAGCACTATATCGTCTGCGTACATCAATCCCGGAATCCGTTGCTCCACTAACACTCCATTGCTTCGGTGTGACAAATCAAAGCCCAATCCACTCTCCTCTAGTCGTCTTTCCATTCCTCTAATGTACAGTGTGAACAGCAATGGCGAAAGAGGGCACCCCTGTTTTAAACCTCTTCGAATGTACACGGGCTCTGTGTATGTACGCCCTTCCCATGTAATGTGTGCCTTGTTACCCTCATATATTTCCCTTAGCAGCCCTACAAATTCCGACCCAATCCCCTCCTCTTCCAGTATATGCCACAGCAATCCCCTGTCCACGTTGTCATAGGCACCCTTTATGTCCAGAAACAGTAGCCATGTTGGTCTGCCCTGTGCTGCCGAAATTTCGATGGTCTGGGTTATGACGAAAAGATTGTCTTCCAAGCGTCGACCCGGCCTAAATCCATTTTGCAGTTCCCCTAAAATACCGTTACTTTCAACCCACTTCAACAACTCGGCTTTGATGGCTTGTATAGCTAATCTATAGAGCACTGACGTGACTGTAATCGGCCTGTAAGAGCTCGCCTTGTCCCTTTCTCCCTTGCCTTTGTAGATCAAACTCATTCTACTTTCGCGCCAGTGCGTAGGAATCCTCTTGGATTTTATAGCGCGCTCGATGGCTCCATACAAGTGCGCCTGTCCCGCTGGTCCCAAATGGTTGATAATCTCTATCGGGATTCCATCCGGTCCTGTTGCCGTACTTTTGGGAACACTGTGTTCTGCCTTTTTCCAGTCCAAAAATTCGATGTTAAATTTTTCATCTGCCACGCGGGGCATTTCATCTGCCGCGCGGGGCATTTCAAAGCGCCGTCGGCACGGGCCGTCGGCGTCACGTAGGCATAGCACAGAACACCTACCTGGGCATAGTTCATGGCGGAAGGAAAAATGCTTCCTACATGACATAGGTGCTTTCTGGCGCAAAACTGGAAGGTGTTCTGTGCTTTCCGTTCGTCGCGTTGTTGCCTCGATGGCGTTGGCGCCATGTGCTGCAACGTCATGCGGCGCGGTTCTGCCAAACTCCATGCACCGGCGGACGAGCTTTTGAACGTTGACAGCAACTTCAACGTAGCATATATTTCTGGCCCTTCACGTTGCGGCCGCGCGGAGTGACAGCGCGGCAATATGGTCCGGGATGGCAACAGGTATTCTCTACAGTTTCTTTTCACGGCTGCCCTAATTTCGGTGCTGTGCTCGTTCTTGCATCCGCTGGACGTCGTACGGGCGGGGGTGTTTCTTTTTTTTTGTTTTGTTTTCCCGCTCAAAGTGACCGGTGGGGTGCAGAGCGTGGCATGACCACCATGCATGACGCTCCGTCCTTGGGAGTATGCAGCGCTTCGGCTGTGACAGGTGTATTTACGCTGTGGAAACTTACAAGCGGCTGCGGCGGTTCGCTGTGAAGCATGAAATATGGCAGAACAGCGCCAAGTTGGGCTAGTCGGTTGACGTTTATTGCGTAATGGTGTAACTGTGCTAATGCAGGTAGCGGAGAAAATGAAAAGCAGCACGTATGCATACTCTGTAACTCAACAAGTTGTGTGTCTGTGTCCGAGCGGTCTATCAGTGTGTGATGCCATAACGCAGTTTAGTCATTTTAGAACGAAATGACATTTTATGAGTCGATTCTGTGTTGCCGTAGCCCTATTAAGGGTAATATCTGCAAGCTAGCCTGCTTGAAACGAGTTAAATTTTCAGTAGGTGTAAAGACTTGAATGTACAAAACTGGTGCGAGACTTTGCATGTGTTGCCTCACGAAACAATGCAGGCTTCAAACGAAAAATTGGGTTCGTAATTAATGCCTAGAAGCATGGAAATACCCCCTCCCACAATATTTTTGTATTGCTATACAAACGCACGCACGAACATAAAAAAGTACTTAGCCCTTCCTCCTCGGAAAAAAAAAATCTGGCTTGCCATTGCATTGCATCGCTACTTTTTGCTGGAAACTGTGCAAAACCGGGAATATGTTAAAAGCATGCCTTGCATCTCCAGCATGATAGTGCAAGGTTGTGTGTCCGGGCAGAATTTTCAGGTGGTCTAACCCGACCCTGATCACGCCAATGGTCTGGCGCCAACAGTGTTAGGACAAAACTTGTGGTCTGAGATTTGTTTCACCCATAGGCGTTAGGAGAGTGATACAAGTGGGTGGGTGGGGGGGGGGGTCGCCCTTCAATTTCGCAATAAGCTACGCAGCTTTGATTGGCACACTCGGGTCGCAGCTTTCAGGATTGCCAGCCAATTTCGCATGTAACAGACTATTCACTACTTTTCGCTGGGGGATCCATAGGGCGGGCGGTAGGGGCTATAGCCCTTCTCCGAAGCCTCTTGGCACCCCTCCCACTCTCTTTAGTGCTTGCCGTTCACCTGTTGTCACTAATCAGGACAAATGAGCGGGACAACTTTGACCACACATTAACGGTATTTATGCTATGACTGAGATTTTGTGCTCGTAAAAAGTTAACTACCATGCCCCCTATCCGGTGTTACTTCAACCCGCCCCCTCTCGCCCCCTGAAATGAGTGGCTGAACCCATCCCTTCTACTATTGTCGGTCATGCCACTGCATTGAAAGAAAAGATACCAGTACTGACTGCCCCCCTCCTCTCTTGCATCTGCAAGAGGGGAGGGGGGGGGGAATTCTGCAGATATACCCTTGGAACTGTCATCCCAGTGACTACCAGATGTATGGCTGTTCAAATCCATTTAGTAGCTGTTAATTAAAAAAAAGTTAGTAAATTTTGCCAGCCCTTTGGGTTTTGTAAAAACGGATTCACCAGTATGCAAAATACTTATTTTTAGAACAATTTAGCCCAAATAGTTTAGCTGGCATCTATTCATTACAGCACCTTTATATTTTATAACAGCTGTTCCAAAAGTCTGTCGTGGTGGAACGGTGCTTATGGTGTGTGGTTGGTGACTCGTAGGTCGTATACTTCAATCTCAACTGTTGTGGTCATGTTTCGATGGAGGCGAAAGGTCGGTCCATGTTAACGAATACTAGAGGGTCGAAGTTTTTGGAGCCCCCCACTACAGCTTCTCTCATAATCGTATCATGGTTTTGGGATGTAAAATCTCTGATATTATTGTGACCTGTTCCTAAAGTAACATTGAAACATGAGACCCCACTAGGGGGTGTTACATAATGGGTGGGTTTTGATATAGACAACAGGTTGAACACACTATCACATGGTATATTGTGATGTGATCGCTTCAATGAAAGCAGTAGGGCTTGAGTTGGCAATGTCTTGTGCAAGGTCGTTCCAGTCCTTCGCTGCTCGAGGAAAAAATGAAGAGGCGAAGGTGACTATGCGAGCATAAGGACAGGCAACATTTAAGGGGTGACAGATGTGATAGTATGTGTGTGTGATGGTGATGAAATATACGGTGCTTGATGTAGCGCACTGTGGTAGAAATTATGAAATAAAGATAAACTAGTAATGAGGCGTCGATGATGAAATGTTAGTAAGCCATATTCCGCTTTCAAAGATGTTACCCTGAAATTGTATGAAGAGGGGAAATGAATGAAACTAATGGCACTATTCTGAAAGGCCTTAAGGGCATTTGTGAGGAATATCTGGCAAGGATTCCAAGTGGATGATGCATTTGGGCTGTATTACTGTTTTAAAGCTATTGATTTGACATGCTGCAGAGTGCTTTAGAGTGCTGCAGAGATTCAGTCGGGAGATTTTTAGTAGTAAGCGTTAATGAGCAACTTTGTGGAATGATTTCGTAAAATTAAGAAAAATTGCATCAGTTTGATTGTTAGCGTCTAGATTTAGGTGGAGGTCATAGAGGAAAGCAGTCATTGCGTTTTGCAAGACGGTCCCTTGTGGAGCCCATGCTGAGAATGGCAAAAAAATGTTTATAATCAAGGAAGAATTATAAGAGCATATGTGACATGCTCCGTGATCGTACAAGGCACTTATGTGATGGAAATGGGGCGGTAGTTTAGGGGTGAACTCTTGTTGCCCAATTTGTAGACTGGGAACGACCTTGGCCTTTTTCCACTCTTTTGGTAGGTTTCCAGGTGACAGTGACTGGGTAAACAACAGCGTTAGATATGCCGCAGAAATTAATTTGGTGTTCTTCAGAAACCTAATGTGATTTCATCGAAACCAGCAAATGATGACAGTTTAGAGACCAGCTTTCATGGATGTCGCTCTCTTGAAATGTTGCTTCGTATTCCTCGTACAATTGTTCAAATTCATTGTTGATCGCTAACTAATTTCCTTCAGCGTAGAGACGAATGATTTTCTTATGCGACTGATGCACAGCCTGGGTTTGTGCAAAAGTGGCATGACTTACTATGTGGTCACTTATTTAATTAAGGCAGGTGATGGAAGGTAGAATTTCTGGGCTTGTGTGCCACACTTGAATCGCAGCACATCGGACACCAAAATGATTTTTTTTACATTTATGCAGTATTCAGTGGGAATATAAATTACATTCCAGTAACAATTTGAAGGCATATGAAAGGCATGAAATGAATTTTTATTGCCTATAAGTAAATATACAATACTACATTCGAGTTGCATTAAGTTGTACAAATAGGACGGTATGGTGAAATCGGTAAATACTGAGCCGCCGTGCATGTTCTGGGATTTGTTTGTGGTTGTAAGTTCGCTTTAGGTTTTGTTAGTAGTAATGTTTCACGGCTCTGCAGTTTCACCTTGTACTATTTCTAGGCTGTATAAAGCATTTGAAGATTAAACTAATCTTGACTGCATTTTATGTGCAACACTAAAACTTTCGTTGTTGCCGTTAGGTCAGTTGAGAAGCAATTCATGCTTGGGTGACAGCCTAATCATCGTCCCACATATAAAGCAAGTAGGAGCATTGTGCATGTAAAAAAATAAACAGAGTTGCAATCGGTTTTTGTAGAGTTTTGGACATTTCACGAATTCGGAGCTTCTTATTTTTAGTCAGTTTTTATGCTGGCCTTCCTGAGTTGTCGTTGAATGTACAAAAGATTTGTTGTCCATGTCATCTTGTATTACCTAGATTGTGCTGAAATGGAACCTGATGTCACGGTAGCTTAGTAGCAGCTAAAGTATAGCAATGCCAAGCTTGGTCACGGGTTCAATCTAGCACATATACTAAGGTTGTCACCTATCAGATTAGTAGATGTAGGCAGTGTTATTAAGTAACAACTTTCAAGGTTCATGCCCACTGATTGAATTGTTCAATCTCTGATATCATACAGTAATGTCATCAGTAGTCAGCTGCGTAAGATTTAGGCAACGTTAAGTAGCAACTTTCAAGGCCAATTCATGCATACTTATTGAATTGTGAAGTCCAGGATGTATTGTAATAATGTTATCTACATTCAGATACATAATATTGGGTAATGTTAAAGA
This sequence comes from Rhipicephalus annulatus, assembly GCA_013436015.1. Taxonomy (NCBI): domain Eukaryota; kingdom Metazoa; phylum Arthropoda; class Arachnida; order Ixodida; family Ixodidae; genus Rhipicephalus; species Rhipicephalus annulatus. Next base: position 15,098 of record WOVY01012893.1, on the reverse strand, counting down.
GCAACTTTTGAGGTTCATGTCTAAGTTCGTGTGTCCAGGTTGATGCTCTTGTTGAACGTAAACAAGGCCAAACAATTTTTCAATGACTCAAAACTATTTATTAGTGAAGGAAATGTTAGCTCAGAGGTGATAGTGGTCTGCTTCGAAGCATTACACTGCTCTTCCTACACCTGATTTGCAGTGGAATTGAGAGTCGAATGCAGATACTCATGTTCAGCCCATTTGGTGCACTTTAAATAACTGCAACTTGTCGAAACCGACCATAAAACGGTCCCGCCGTTGTTTTCAAAAGTCTTTGATGCTATGCAGCATGTCTACCAGCTGCAATCAGCTGAAGCTCCAACTCTGGTGGATCCTACCGGATGGCAGAGAAGGTCTCAACGAGTTCCTGGATGCCTATCGGACATTCTCGAGCGAGCAGACTCCGCTGGTGGATGCCGATGCGACATTTTCCTTCAGTGAGTTGTACAGTAAAGCAGTCAAGTACCTCCACGAGGAGGCGATTTATCACATAGACTGCACTAGTTGCCCGGTGTTGTCTGGTTTGGCCCTGCGACAAAACATCTTCATGTACAAGTTCGTTGCTCCTTTTGTGACACAATAACACCTTTACTTTGTTTACGTCTCTGTCAGAATTTCTACAGTACACTTAAAACAGTATAGAAAGGTGGCCTAGTTGGTAATTCGTATTCGTTTAGCGAATTGGGAGCGCAGGAACACGCAACAAACAGAGAAGAGCCACACAGCACTCGTGAGCAATTTGGCCGCGTGGTTCTTCTGCGTCTCTTGTGCGTGTTTCCGCGCTCCCAGTTCACTGAAAGAGTTTAAACAGTACAACACTCAAATATCGATATAACGAACCCAGATATAATGAAAAGCCAGTTATAACGAAGTAAAAAAAGAAAAGTTAGAATAGATATATTGCTAGGCATAGACCTTTATAACGAATTTTTTGATATAGCAAACTTATTTTCATGTAAGATGGAACTTTGTTATGAGGTTTGGATATATTTATATCTCGTGTACTTTTTTGGTCTTGGCTTCGATTTCTGCCAGTATTGACTAACATTGTGTTAAACAAAGACATGAGCTTTCAAAATCCTCTCCAATCATTTGTAGCGAGAATCTTGTTCCGGCAAACTTAGGTAGTTGTATGCGAGGGCTTCCTCGATCGTGTCCGCATGACGTGAGCTGTCTATGCTGCGAGTGGTACTAACACTCCTTCCATGCACATAAAATACCCCACAAATTGGATGAAGGCACCACTACGATTGTAGCTCATTTGGCAAGAGCATCGAGCGCATAATTCGTACGTTGCAGGTTTGCTTCCCGCCAGCGGCAAGTTGTCTTTTCATTCCCTTCACATCTGTATCGCAATGACAAGATTACACTAGAGCTATGTGAACACCAAATTTTGGTTGCGAAGCAAATTCGTATGTTGAAGTGTGAGTGCAAATGGAATGGGATGTTTTAAAAATATTTCTTGTATATTTCTAAAATCTTTTTTGGATAGTTTAATGTGAAATTGCAGGGGAAAATTGGAAAGGTTTCCTAATTTGAATATTTCTCTTATCTTTTTCGAGTAGTTTGAATCGGATTTTCAGGGAAAGAAAACTACAAAGGATGCTTAAGTACTTGCTTATGGTATATAGCAACATGAAAGTGTTTCTTTTCGCTAGGTTGATGAAACGCTGGTGGGGTGGTATCCATAGTTGTCTTATCAAGAATGAGGCAATGCAGAGGCTGAATTGTATTTGTGTGGATGATTTGGTGCAACCAAAGTATCACCAAGAACACTTTAGAACTGAAAGGCAGAGATGCTACTTTCTCATCCTCTCCTCCTCTTTCAACTTCAGTAAAAACTCTGCTGATATGGCAGACGAAGAGTTGCTTCCTTCAAAGAAGTTCCGAATCTGCCTCATCGACATACATGAACACTTGAATTCTTGGAGGCTGAAAATCTTCGGCATTCGATTTTTCAGACTTCCTGCCCAAATTTCAGGTCCAAAGCAGAATTGAGCCCCCCCCCCCCCTCACCTCTGCCATATCTATCATTCCCATGTTGGAAACGGCGTTTTCTTGAGTCAATACATTTGCGACTGTCACCAAGCCTAAAAGGCAGCTTCGCTGCAATGTGGTTCGGATGAGGTGAATCGTCTAATAATCTGAAAGGGCTCCTTTCAATGGGACGGCTGTATTGGTCTTGGAAGAGTTTAACCGTAGCTCAGGCTAAAGGCAGTTTTGCTGCAATATGAGAATGTAATGAGGTGAAGCATATTAAAGGTTCGAAGGGTTGAGTTTTAGTCGGACAATGACTCCATTTGTCTTTGCGAAGTTTGAATAGTAAAAATTCCAGTTTGAATCCAATAACAAGCACTATTCATATATCACTAGAAACTTCGAGTATTCACACACCCCTACTTAAAACAGTACAATTAACATGCCCTGTAATTTTCTTGGCTTTATTACATGCTGGTTTTCATTGACCTTGATCATGTGAGTGACTTGACAGTGTTCATATGGTGTTGTTTCACAGCCGGTATTGACTAGTATTGTTTGTCGAAATTTGCCAGAGATGAAAGTACACTGCAAATGTGTTTGCATATATATTAGCCTCTGTTCTTCAGTAATTTCATTTGTACTGTGGCTCGGCCCTTAAAGGGGCCCTGCAACACTTTTTCAAGTGCGCCTGTGACATTGAGCACTTAATCTCTCTTTTCTTTTTCTTTGAATGTGTAGCTTTTCTGTGTGATCGCACGCGCGTGCATGGACAAGTCGCGGCCTCCCGTGGTGGGCCTGGTAACGACCGAGCGCGCCGTGCTCAAATCGGCCAATGGCTGATACAATGGCTGTGATGAGTAGTTTTTCTTTAGCTTGTTCCGTCATTTGTCAAAACAAGAGGAAGCAATCTTGAGCTGACTCTGAGAAATTATTGTGAATTCCAGGTCGCGTGCTTCGCTACAGCTTTAGGCTCACGTGTTCTCAGGAGCGTCGACTACTGATCGGCAGCATTGTCTGACCGTGCTCAAAAAGTGTTGCAGGGCCCCTTTAGGTGTGGTCACAAATGCAAAACCAACGTTGCAGCACAAAAGTACTTCTCATATGTACTACGAAATTCTTTGTAGGTACAGTACTATTTCCAGGTAATTAGGTACAATAGGTGATACAATAATGCTTTTAGATAATCGGTGCTTGGTAGAAGAGTGTTTCTAGTTGTGCAAAGGTCTGCATCGTATATTTCAATTCGGGGTGCACATTATAAAAAAAAACTCGATATCCCAACATTAAAAGAGACCAAAAACAAGTTTTTGTGACACCTGTTTCTTTCGCGCCACGGAATGCTTGCCAGGCGGAGTGTTTAGTCATGGAGTGGTAACGTGACAAACTGCACGAAACATTTAAAATCAAGTTTTAATCTGTGGCGACTCTAAATTATATTCGCACAACAGATGCTAGAAATTATGGAAGCTAAGATGGATAAGTTTGTTTTTTTGTGTAATAATTTGCTGCACATGTGTGTACTCTGCACACATGAGCCGTAGCTCGACCTGTTCCTCTAGTTACCATGAAGGCAGCGCCAGTTCAGAGTGTGTTCCGCCTTGTAAGGAGCTCGGAATGAAGCAAGGATGGATAATAGTATACAATAATTTTGAGCACTAACTGTGGTGTGCTTGAAAGTATCGGACTAACTAAAGCAATGTGAATGACTCTGTAATCCAGCTTCGAGGCTCTTCCGCTAAGCTGCGCGACATGTGGGCTTTTTGCGACCTTTAAACTGGATTTGAAGATATGTATTCTACATGGATCGTGAATAGAACGCCCGAATCTGCCGCTGTTATTCACTGGTCTTTCCATTCCCACCAAGATTTAAATTCGCATTCTGGCCTGCTGTCCAGCCTTTCAAAACCCGAAAAATGTACCGGTCTTTTTTCTTTCCAGCTTGGTCATGCGTGGTGCAGTGCCAGTCGCGACAAGGCCCGCGAGAAGGCTCTTTTTCAGTGGCTGGTCCCCAGTCCCCTGGAGACCTTCCAATTGGCCTCGCACCCGTTTGACCGAGATGTGAAGCTGTCGTCGATCTCCTTTGGCACGCTGGTGCAGTTGGGCGTGTTCGTGCAGCACAAGCTGTCCTCCTCGTCCATCATCGACGACCACAGCGACTACTGGATCAACGCGACATTCCATCATGACCAGCGCGTGCTGCATGTCGATCTGCACCTCAACCACCGCGAGGCCTGTGCAGGGCTGATCGCCGAGTACCGGTTTATCGTCCCATACCTAAACATCACAAAGGTGTGTACACACTCCCAGTGGCATTGCACTGCTACGCATTAGGCCGTGAATTACTCCGGCCTGTTGTTTTATCTAGATACGATGCTGAAATGCACGGTGAATTAGGTGGAGTAGGATATAAATATACATAATGCATACAAATGATACAAGATATCAGAAACGAGGAAGTGAATTCGGAATAAATTTTTTGCCAGCATCACTGTATCACTTTTCCATGTTGGCAAGTTCTCTTGTGTTGTTCTCTTTAAACATGACATGTTGGCTTGGAAAGAAGTGCAGCATATTATAATTACCTTAAGTTTCGAAGTGTGCTTGTTGAAACCGTATCTTATGTGACTGAAATTTAAAGAATTAAGATACCCAAAACATTGCCCTAAGGGCACTTGCAAGGCACATGTAAAGCATACCATAAGACAGCTTGAAGCATTGCACAACAAAAGGATGCACAGATCACAGTTGTTGCACACGGCAAAGTACAGTAAAACCTTGTTAATTTAAAGTCACTGGAACTCTGAGGAACAAATTAAGCGGGTTTTGTGAAGTAACCGAACATACAAAAAGTGCAATGCAAGGAACATGAATTTATTCAAATTAATCAGGGCTGGTCGTTTGTTGCGCCGGCTAGTTTGTGGCTCCAAGGTTTATGTTTTTCAGCACTACCTGGTCACAGCTTTGCTGCAAACAAGGGGGAATTCCGGGCCTAACTGCTGTCAGAAAAACAAAACAAAAAAAGTGATCACATAAAATGCGTGCAACACAGTAGTAGTGACGTCCGGGCAGCATGTCGCTTGCTCCTAGCTGTGTCAGCATGCACGTCATAATGCGACCATTCTCCTATTCTTTCTCGTAAAATGAATTTAATAACGAACAGTGTGAAGAAATTTACAATGCGTTTTCGCTGGAAAACATCATTGAAACTTTCCACCAGAGTTTTCGAAGTAGGCGTTGCAGGCAAAACCTCCGCCAGCTGTGCAAGTGCCGAATTATTGGAGCAACCGGCACTCGGAGCTTCGCATACATCGCGGATTTCTCCAGACTGTCCTGGATAAATGGATAAATCAAGACGCGCTGACGTTGCGATCATTGCGAGAAGCATGCGACATGCTGGCCGTACGTCACTGCTGTATTGCAGTGAAGCATGGTTTTTCCACAGGCGCATATTCTAGCTGATCACGAGACAGTAATATTATTTTTTGTGCTGGAAGTAGCAAGGCAGGGAGTGCTTCAGCTACCACCCATTAGCATTGCTTAAGGGGAGATGCTACTCGAAAAACGATTTTCTTTAATAAGAGTCTGAATTTAACACAAATCGGCATGCTAATAGAGTTTTTTCTCCTCTTTTCAAATATGTCATTTATTTTCATGTAGATTGCTTGGTTTTCTTTCTGCAGGTCAGATACTGCAAAATTATGGCCATTGTTATGCAACAATTCTGACCTATAAAAATTTGAGATAAAGCATGCAGATATGATCCTTTGGAACTGTAGAGTGCAAAAAACTATATAAATTTTGTGTGTAAAAAGGTGAAATACAATAATAAAATAGAGAAATTTACTATGGCTCTAGTTGCCAAGGGCTTTCAATGTTATGTAATTTTTGAAAAACATAATCAAGCAGCACTGACAATCTGAATAGATACTTGCACTCTATGGGCCTTCATCATGCTATGTGCAAAATTTCATAGAGGTATGACAATTCTAAGTATACGAACTAGCGTGTATAAGAAGCACAGATCACACAAAACTGCAAAAGGAGAAAAACGCAATTGAAAGTTTGAAACCTTTTTTTTTTTATCACAGAGTTGTTAGAAATGCATAATCTTTGGCTATAATGTTCGACAGAACTTTGAAAAGCACTGCAAGTTACTAGAACGTTCCTGCAGCATAGGTTGTGCCCTCACGGTCCTTGCGAGCACTCTCTTCTAGCCGTGACCTTTTTTCTCCACGACGACGGTCGGGCCCTTGCTTCTGCTGTCAGACGCTCGGACATTCTTTTGATGCGCCTCGCATCGCGAGAATCGCTGAAAGTAACTAGATCTCTAGATGGCAGTATGTTGAGCTCTTCCAGGATGTGCTCGAAAGTAGCATGACCCTTGTTGAACCACAGGATTGCCATAGCTGCGGCAGTCTCGACAACCGTTCGGGAGACAAACTTAGTCTTGGGGCAAAGTAGCCAAATTTTGCTGTTCAGGGATTCCGATGCGTTCTGGGTTTTCCCTTCGATGCATCGAGCAAGGAGCTTCTCATTCGTTAGCCGCTTATAAATGGGCAAAACAGCCAATCCCTGTGCTTTTGTCAGGAGAGGTGTGTGGCGTGGTGCAGGTTCACCAAGTGCTTCAGCGCGTTGATGTTTGCACCACGACTCTGTTCCTGCAGGGCAAAACTTGTGGCTGCCAGCATTGTCAGTAGAGCATGAGTGGAAGTACGAAGCCCATACTGCAGTGTACATATCCCGTACACTCCCCCTGTTGCTTGTTATGGCAATCTGATAGTATGTTTGGAGCTTCTGAATGGCTGGCTCTTTCATTTTCTGTCCTCGTGGTAATGGCACATACAGCTTTCGTAGCGCAGTGCCAAGTCTCTTGGCCACATGATTAGTGCAGTCTTCTTTTTCTATATTGACAGCACCATAGACTTTTGACTCTGCAACTGCACTATATGCTTTGCTGTCACTGTCACTCAAGAATGTCATGAAATGCAGTGGGGTGTCATAGGTCAATGTTCTCTGCCAAATGCGCATTGCAGCCTCCGTTTCCATGGCATGGGACGAACAGTCTGCATTTTTTTCACAGACTGGGCCATGGAATGCATGCCACACTTCGTCTGGGCCCATATCCTTGTGCCTACTGCATGTCAGGCAGTAATTTGATATGACCTCGAAGTCTAAGCAGAGGCCAGTATCTAAGGAGATAACTGCGTCAATCCCGTTGTGGCTTTTGTGGCCCCTCTTCTGCCAAGTGCCGTCGAACATAACAGCCACATCAGTTTCGCCTGCTACTTCTTTAGTCAACTCTCTGTATCGGCGCAAGTTTTCACTCACAGCGGCCATGGCAGCGGTGTGCACCTTCTTTGCTATCGCAAAAAATCCTCGGTGGTGCATTTGCTTTGGGAGTCCAATAACGGAGCAAAATCTCGACAATTGCTCATGCCCAATGCCGACAGCGCGTGCAGCCACCACCGCCTTCACATTTACAGCGAAACTATCTCGGGAGCTCCCACTGTCGTACCGTTGGCTCACTCGGCTGCTGCCGTCCGCCGTAACACGCAGTGACGTATAGGAGCACGAAAGAACAGTCGCTGAGCATTCGCTGTTTTCGCAATGAAGTTCGAGGAGCGACGAAAGTCCCTTGCGCTTTTCTGCCGGCTCCCGAACGGCAAGTTTTTGAATACCGCAAGCAGGGCATGCCGCACCTGCCACAAGTGCCGTCAGCAAGAGGGTGTCGCACAAAACTGTCGTTGCACAAACCTCATCGCGCTGTCTTTCATCTTTTTCGAAGATGCCGAGCTTCTTTTTCCGAAGCACTGACGAAAGAAAGCGCAGCGTCAATCCCTTCATCGCAGCCACTGTCGCTCGCGCACTCGTCGATGCCGCCGTCAGGCCTAGCACACGTAGGCGCGTTCTCGTTTGTCGCCGTCGTTCGGGGCGCTTTACGCCGCCTTTCCTTGAACTTGTGCTTCGTTCGAAACTTCTGCGGTCTCAGGTTGCACTTTTTCGGGCTTGTCATCGCGGAAATATGCGTAGACGCGCAGAAAAGCAGACGGACCAAATGCCGATGGCCGCCACCAACACAGCTGACAATGACTCGGTAGCCAATGGCGATGCGGCTTAGGGTGCCGCGCGTTTCAAACCGCTCAAACCACGTGATAAAAAGGCCTCGTTTTTAGGGGCGAAGCTCCTTAGGGCGTGGGCTGTGCGTCCTCTGTAGGCTGTATGTAGCCACCTCTAGTTTAGTTCTTGCAGTGTTCACTAGATGACGGTACCGTCCCCTGTATGTACCCGCAGCCATACCCCGATTTCTCGGGGTATGGCTGCGGAAGAGGTCGGACGTGTTTTTGGAGAGCTCCGGAATGACAGCTACAGATAAGTGTTTTTGCATGTTTCCAGCTTGCCTCTGTCTGTAGCGTTATGAGAAGGTAAGGCGCTAGCGTAAAGCTTGATTAGGTCTATTACGGTGTACGTTTTTTTTTAGTATTTTGTACTGTGTCTTTTTTTTTCTCCAGCCACCACGTGGCTGAGGTCTGCGCGTAGACCGACCACGTGCATGCGCAGGTGCTGTGAAGTGTAGCGTATTTATTTATTATTGTGGTTCTTTTTGGCTTAGACCAGTGTGTTTTAGTACAGTTTTCTAACACGTGGGCATCGGTAAACTGAGCTAGCCATGGTCAAAAAGACCGTAAAGTGTTCAGAGTGCGGGGTAGGTTGGAAGGTGGAAGTTAGTACGGAGGAGAAAGCAGAAGATGACGCCAAGTGTAGACAGTGCGAGTTCGAGGAGAAAATGAAAAATATGATGGCGGTCCAGAGTGGGCTCATGGAGAAAATCGCAGAGCTGGAGAATGCATTGGCGAAGGAGCGAGAGAAAACGTCAGCCATGGAAGAAAGGCTCCGGTCAGCCGAGAAGGGCCTATCGAAGGTCGTGAAAGGGAACGAAGACGCAGGTGACGGCGGAAGCATTATGGCGACGACCCCCCCCGTGCGGGAGAGATGAAGGAAACAGGCATGACAAAGGCAGATACATTGGTCACAGTGCCCAGCTACCGGGAAGTAGCTTTGAGGGAGGGAGGGAGCAAACCAGCAGCCGTGACTCACGCTAGTCACCTAGTCAGCAGCCAGGTGCAGGTTTCAGAAGGAATGTCTGAACAGGTCATCATCGCCGGTGACTCAAATTTAGTCCGATGCGCAGCGGCAATCAAAGAAAGGGTGAAAGGCGACAAGAGAGTTGCGATAGGGACGTTCCCAGGACAAACGCTGGGGACAGTAATGAGTCAAGCGGGTGAACAACTCGCAGCTAAAGCTAACAATCGTAACCTCGTTGTAATTGCGGGAGGGCTAAATGACGTCCTGAAAAAAGAATCGTCAGGACTAGTGACGACCTTGGCGAAAGGGGTGGATGACATGCGCGTCGTGTCCCCCCAGGTGCAAATTGTAGTATGCACAGTACCGGAAGTACCAGTACGCAACGTCAACCTGCAAAGAGTGGTTGTCGACGCAAACAAAGAGATATGGCGAATTAGTCGAGAGAAGGGTTTCGAGGTAGTGGATTTAAACAGGGAAGTGCACAGGTGGGGTGGATTCCAAAGAGACAAGATTCATTTCGATAAGAGGCTTGGACACGAGGTGGGCTGGCGACTGGCAGGACGCGCAGTAGCTTTTTTGGGGGGCTCACGGGCCCTTCGGAGTCCGGGGTAGCTCGTAACAGGGAAAACAACCAGGAGGACGCTTTGACAGGTAGAATTGCGAAAAACCAGAAAAAAGGTAAAAGAAAAAGGAAAAAGGCGCGTGTTGCAATTAGTTACATAAACATGCAGGGTGGCAGAAAGAAGGCAAAATGGTTAGAGATTGAGGAGCAGTTAAACAAAGAACAGATAGGCGTGTATGCGGTTACAGAAACACACCTTAGAGACTTGGAAGAGCCACCACATATTGAAAATTATGTTTGGGAAGGGTGTAACAGGACCATATCGGAAAGGAAAGGTGGGGGTGTAGGAATGCTAATTCATCGCGGAGCCAAATGGGTTAGAGTGAAACAGACGTGTTCAGAGCACCTCTGGGTTCTGGGCACAGTAGGTGGAAAGGAAACGTGGCTAGGGGTAGCCTACTTGTGGACGGGGAATAACTGCAGAGAAAAGAATCAGGAGATAGTGGATTGCATGAGTGCGGATATTAAGGAATTTGGTAATGGGGCCGAAATCATCCTTCTAGGGGACATGAATGCCCACATACATGACCTTGACGGATATTCAGACACCAATGGGAAGTTATTACTAGATCTTTGCGAGCAACATAGTCTGGAGATAGTTAACACGGGGCCTAAATGTGACGGCCAGATCACATGGGAAGTCGGAAACAAGCAATCAAGTATTGATTATTGTCTCATGACTGAAGGAATTTACCACAAACTGACAGAAATGAGGATAGACGAGGAAGGCATTAACAGCTTGGGTAGTGATCATAAACGAATAACATTACAAATGGGATACGAAACTGAAAATATGAGCATGGAATCAAAGTCTGGCAGCTCGTATTTAAATGACAAACAAATAATAAATATAGCCGCAAGAGTCGAGGAAGAAGTAGGTGAAATACCAGGCAAGGACTGGGAGTATAGTGAGCTGTTACATCTAATGACGAAGGAGATAGGGAAAGAGAAGAAAACTGTTTGCTGGAAAGGAAAAAGGAAGCCAAAAAGTTGGTGGAACAAGGAAATCCGGGAGGCGATCGAGAAGCGACGCGAAGCATCACGGGAGCATAGAAAGGCAAAAAAGGAGAAGCGGCCGCAGGACGAAGTAAAAAAAATATGGGAAATATATTTAGAGAAAAAATCCCTTGTACAGAAATTGGTAGAGGCAAAAATTAAAGGTGAAAGTGAACGCTGGATGACAGAGATACACGAAAAAAAGGAGGCCGCGCCTAGGATTTTTTGGAGCCACATAAAGGCGCTAGGTAGGAAGTCTGTCACAACGCAACAACATATTCTAGATGAAGGAGGAAATCAATTGGAAGGGTACGAAGCGCTAGGTTACATCCAAAAGGTAACAGCCGATTCGTTTAAAAAGAGCGTCCAGGGGATCTCCCCGGTGAGTAAAAGTGTGGCGGAGAAAGCAACAGAGGAAGAGCTAGTACTTGATAATTTCAACTGGAAAAAGGCCGAAGGAAAAATTCCAAAGCGCACTGCCGCGGGTTTAGATGGGATTCCCGTTAGCCTCATTAACGAACTAGGACATAACACTAAAGAAGCATTGTTAAAAGCAGTAGAAAAAGCTTAAAGGACGGACAAATACCGGACAGTTGGCGACAAAGTAGAATGAACTTAATCTATAAAGGCAAGGGAGAAAAGGACAAGATTCGCTCGTATAGACCACTAACCATTACATCGGTACTATACAGGTTGGCGATGCAAGCAGTAAAAATGAAAATAGAAACATGGGCCGAACATAACGATATTTTGGGAGAACTTCAGAACGGATTTCGAGTTGACAGGCGGTTAGACGATAACCTGTTTGTTCTCACTCAGTGTATAGAAATATCTAAAATAGAGAATAGGCCCTTGTACGTGGCTTTTCTAGACATCACTGGGGCATACGACAACGTTAATCAGGAAATTTTGTGGGATATATTGAAAGGAATGGGCATGGGCGACGACTGTATACAGCTTTGAGGGAGATATACCGAGAAAATACAGTTTGCATAGAGTGGGAAGGAATGCGTAGCAAAGAGAACGTTGAGGTTAGCAAGGGTCTGAGACAGGGATGTCCTTTGTCCCCGCTGTTATTCATGCTGTACATGGTGAGTATGGAAAAAGCGCTAGAAGGTAGCAACATTGGTTTTAATCTGTCACACAAACAGGGCGGCATGATGATTGAGCAGAAGCTTCCAGGTTTATTTTATGCGGACGATATCGTCTTATTTGCGGACAGTCGAGATGATATACAGCAGCTGGCGAATATATGCGGAAGGGAAGGTGAAGCTCTTGGACTAGGATTCAGTGTAACGAAGTGTGGATTGATGGTATTCAATGATCCCTGTGATCAGACGGTGTCCATACAAGGCCAAGAAATACCGAGGGTAAGTGAATACAAGTACCTTGGAGTATGGGTAAATGAGAGTGATAGATACATGGAGGTACAGGAAAAAAGCCTCTGCAGCAAAAGGAAAGAGGAATGCGGCAATAATGAAGCACAGAGCGTTGTGGGGATACAATAGGTATGAGGTGCTTCGAGGTCTGTGGAAGGGTGTAATGGTTCCAGGGCTTACTTTTGGGAACTCAGTGGTGTGCATGAGGGCAGAGGTGCAATCGGGAATGGATGTAAATCAAAGGACTGTGGGACGCCTCGCGTTGGGTGCTCACGGGAAGACGACAAACGAGGCTGTAAAGGGCGATATGGGGTGGGCAGGTTTTGAGGCGAGGGAAGCGCAGAGCAAAATAAGGTTCGAAGAAAGGCTAAGAATATGAAGGAGAGTAGATGGGCAGAGAAGGTGTTCCGTTATTTGTATAGGAAGAGCGTGGACACACAGTGGAGAAAAAAGAACTAGAAGACTCACTAGTAAATATACGGCTGGTATTGTAAGCCATATGTCAACAAAGAGCGTTAAGGGAAAAGTCAGGGAGGCGGAGAGGATTTACTGGATGGCAGCTATGGAGAAAAAACCGGCTTGAGTAACTACCGAAAGGGCAAAAATGAAATAAGGAGGGAGGCATTTTACGATAATTCAAGGGGAAGCGCTTTACTGTTTGAAGCGAGATCGGGTTGCCTTAGAACGCGTAGTTATAAAGCAAGATTCAGTAAAGAAGAGAACAATGCACATGCTGCGGGAAAGATAAGGAAACGGCGGAGCATGTTCTGATTGAATGTGGAGATATCCACCCAGGTGTACGTTTGGGCACGAGCCTACAGGAAGCCTTGGGTTTTAGGGACAACAATGGAAAGCTGAACACACCCGCGATTGAAATAAGTAAGAGACGGTTAGAGTATTGGTGGCAGAAAATTAGAGAGAAAGGACAAAAATAAATATTGGAAAAATAAATATGGACAGTGTGCCGTAAATGGCAGAGAACTTAAGCTGAACATTTACCTTTTTTTCCATTAAGATAGAATGTATCGAAGTAGAGGCATTAGGCCAACATCAAAAAGAAAAAAGGTTTTTTTTTTTTTTTGTCGAGCCTGGTGGCATACTTGTCACCACCCCCGTTATAAAGGGGACGCTCATAGCATCCATCCATCCATTAGCCACCTCTAGTTTAGTTCTTGCTGTGTTCACTAGATGGCAGTACCGTCCCCTGTATGTAGCCACCTCTAGTTTAGTTCTTGCAATGTTCACTAGATGGCGGTACCGTCTCTGTATGTAGCCACCTCTCGTTTAGTTCTTGTAGTGTTTACTAGATGGTGGTACTTGTAGCTGATGATGAAAAGATGCAAGATGTTATAAACTAGAAAGCGGTACTTGTAGTTGATGAAGGACGCGAGATCTTATAAAATAGGAATGATGTCACATATGGCGTGTGTCATTGGTTGAAGGCAATCGTTCGATTTAGTGCGGCGACGTACGCTAGCGGGAGCGATGTAATAAAATCGAGTGGGCAAAATGTACAGAGGATTCATGGTTTACCAGGTTTACCTCCGGAGCTTCGCCCACTCATTCATCATTCACTTCGTGGATATGGCGGCACTTTTTATTTTTTTTTTGCCCACGTACGAAAGTGGGGGTCGTTGGAGCTGTAAGAAAGGCCGTACGCAACTTTCCCAACCGATCGCGATGGCGGGCGGCACTGCGACGGGGAGCAGCGCGCACTCGAAGATGGCCAATATCGGCGCAAATTACGAAATTTTGAGCCAGCGCGATTGCCTTCATACACATTTTTTTGCATTTTGCAGTTTGCATTTAGTTTTGAAATTTTCACAGATGAAGGAAGGTTTGAAGATTACAATGCAATCAAAAATCAGAAATACGAGAAATTTCGCTAAAAACGCGATTTTTCGACTCGCATCTCCTTTAAATACATTGCCTGGTGGCTCTTGAAGGCCGCCGTTTTATTGAATTTGTGGCGAAATCGGAATCGGGAATGAGCACACTGCACCCAAATTTTTCGAATTGACCATACTTGTGCGGACCACCGCTTCATATTGTCCGCTCAAACTTTCATTGCAAAATATGAGACCGCCGAAATACTTATAATTGAGTGGTATTTTGAAATAACCAAATTAGAATTAACGACCAATTACCGAATGAAAGGTACTATTTGGTTCATGTTGGCTTTTGCGATGTGCTACCGTAAGAGCATTTCAAGTGCGCACCGTAAGTGCATCGCAAAAGCCTACCGAATCTGCCAAGTGTACAACAAATAAGCGTGCATGCTACCAGCATAAAAAGTAAGCTGCTGTCCAGGCAGGTCTTTGCACTCGGCAAGCACCATTACGTTGAGGCACGGCAGCTGTGAGTGTGACACGGGGTTGCACTCAACGCACCTTGGCGTCGAGGTGTGAACCGCAATGGGTGCTCTGGCAATTCTTTCAGTGACTGAGTCGAAGGCCTCTAAATTAGTCGATCCACTGGTCTTGTGCACTTAGCTCAACACAGATATCTGCAGAAATATAAAACGAAAAGTTTCATGTCTATCATACATGACAAGCCACCACTTGGCTGCCTTGAATATCTGCTGGCCACAAGTTGTTCTGGGAATGAGCTACACTCATAGACTACGCATTGATGCGTAGTAAAATCGGGACCAAGAATTCAGATTTCTACTTACAAGTTCATTTCTCTAAAACACAAAGCATAATGTTCATTGTTTAAGAGGCCCAATCGCAAGTATATTTAACAATGTCTTGTGAAGACATTGTCATCTCCAGACTATTGCGTTGTAATTGCTGAACACTTTCCTCATTGCGTGGGCTAGTGCTTGTTACATAGACAAGCGTAATGGATATGCTTAACTGTGCTTAATTTCAGATGGGAATTTTACAAAGGAAAATTCATTTCAATGACCCTACAACAGCTTCCCTAACAGCTCTTCTATGGCATTAATATTGCATTTATCATTAGGATGGTGGTCGTGGCAGTTCTCATTTTTGTTAGGCATACATACATACATA
>WOVY01012892.1:0-55566 GCA_013436015.1 Rhipicephalus annulatus | reverse complement strand
TTTGGTGCCCTCTTCGATTCTTCGAGACCAGTGGAAGTCGTAAGTTCCGGAGCCCCTGCAATGGCCGCCCAAGCGACTTCATTTCCATCTCATATCGTCGACGACCCGCCCCGAATACCAGAAGTCTTCCATGGTGATATTTTTGAGGATTCCGAGGACTGGCTCGACGGGTTCGAACGTGTCGCCAGACTGAACGGTTGGGACGAATACAGGAAACTTCGCTACGTCTATGTGGCACTGCAAGATTCTGCGCGTACGTGGTTCAAAAACCACGAAGTGTCCTTATTGTCGTGGGACGACATTCGAAGAGAGTTTCATGCTACGTACCCAAACACGGACCACAAAGAAAAGGCAGAGGCCACTCTTCAGACGCGAAATCTACGGAACAACGAGAGCGTCGCCTTGTACATTGAATACATGTACCGACTGTTCTGCCGGGCCGACCCGAACATGGCTGAGGAAAAGTTGCGCCGCCTGATGCGTGGAGTGAAGGAGGAGGTTTTTGCAGGCCTACGGCGTAATCCACCCCGCTCTCTTGCTGAGTTCACATCAGAGGCGACAATGATAGAAAAGACTCTGCAGCAGCACGCTCGCCAATACAACAGGGCGAAAGCGTCTCATCTGTCAGCGCGGCCGTCGACAACCCTCGCGAGTAACATTGACCTCTTGCGTGAAGTGGTAAGGGCTGTCGTAAGGGAAGAAATTCAAGAAAAACAAATGACTCAAGGTCATCCAGCAATGTCCCCGCTTGCCTACGTTGTGCGAGAAGAAGTCTGGCAGGCGGTTCTTCAATCACAACCTCAAGTGCTACAGCGCGCACAATCGGAGCCTGCGCCTCAGTTGCCGTACGCGCAAGTTGTACGACAGGACCTCAGATGCATGAATCAGACGGCTACGACTGCTCTGATGCCTCCGACGTTTTCTCCGAGTACGCCGCTACCAATTTCGGAAGCAAGACCACGTAAGAGCGATGTTTGGCGCACTGTACATCGGCGGTTCCTCTGCTACCACTGTGGAGAAGCAGGTCACCTTTACCGGGCATGCCAGTATCGTCGAGCGGTGTTGCGTGTTTTTTCCAGCCAATGCACTATGCCCGCGAACGGTGAACAGCCCTACGAAATTGATGAGTACTTGTCTTCACGCTACTTACCTTAAGACACGTGACAACGGTAGTCAAGTTCGACAGCGCCGATTTGTATCGGTCGCCGAGTCCTCGTTCGTCATCAAATCTGCGAAGACCACGTTCACCTAGCCCGCGGCGGCAAAACTAAAGCCAGCGTCCTCTAGAGGTGAGGCCATTGATATACTGACAAATGAACACCCTTCACTGTTAGCCCGACAGGACAGTGGTGATTACTCAATGACAGACAAGTGCTGTAGTAGCGACGTTATTTCCGAGATATTAGTCGCGATCGATGACGTCAAGGCCATTGCCCTAAGAGACACTGGTGCAAACTATTTCGTTGTCAGTAATGCTCTCGCAAAGAGGCTGACGTAAGTGACGACTGAATGGACCGGACATCAGATACGTACCGCTGGAGGGCACTTAGTTAGTCCCGTGAGGTTATGCTCTGCAAGGATAGGATTAAAAGGATTCGTGTATGTCGGCAGCTTTATTGTGCTTCCTGAATGCTCCTGTGATCTGATTAAAGGTATGGGCTTCTTGCGAACAAACAACGCAGTCATCGACTTCCAAGAGTCCCAGGTATCGTTTTCTAGAGAAAATGCCGTCGCCATCTGTCATGCCGAGACAACAATCGCTCTACCTTTCCGCATTGTGGACGAAGATGTAACCGTGCCGCCACGTTCCAGTGTGACCGTTTTTGTGAGGAGTGAAGTTCTCGGCGACGGCGATGGATTGGCGGATGGAAACATCGGACTGCTGCTAGAAAAAAAACTATGCGTAGCAAGAGGCCTGGTGAGCTTTCGTGATGGATGCGCGCATGTCTATTAATCAACATTGGAAATGAGCTGCAGCATATCGCGAAGGGAACATCCGTAGCATCGCTGCATGAGTACGTGTAAGTCTCAGATGTTTACACTCTTGATAATGCTTCAGAGACATTATATAATGTACTCCAATCAGTTGACATTAACAGAGAGCTCTCGTCATCTCAGAAAAGACAGATTGCTGACCTCATCAGAGAGTTCACCGAGTGCTTCTCCACCTCGTCGAAAGTCAGACGTACACCCGTCGCAAAACACCGCATCATTGTCGAGGAACACGTGAGACCTGTGCATCAGCGCTCATACCGAGTAGCGCCAAAAGAAAGGGAAGTCATCAAGAACCAAGTGCAGGAAATGCTAAACGATGACGTAATCCATCCATACAACAGTCCGTAGGAATCACCGATAGTGCTGGTCGAAAAGAAGGACAACACCCTGCTATTTTGCGTATACTACAGAAAGCTGAACCAAATCACAAAGCGTGAGGCTTACCCACTTCCGCGTATCGATGGTGCCTTAGATAAGTTACGCTATGCTCACCTCTTTTCATCATTATAATTAAAAAGTGGATATTGGCAGATCGAGGTGGACGAATGAGATCGCGAGGAGACGGCGTTTGTGACCCCAGACGGAATATAGACATTTTCAAAAACTCCTCCCTGGGCGCCGCCATAGTCCTCTTTGGGCTGTGCGAATTGGCGTCTCCCCTCAAAAATACATTGACAAGGCTGCGCCCTTAGCGTTCGCACACCCGTGCGCAGCCCATCATGGCGGTGTTTTTTCCCTCTGTGAAAAGGTGAATACGAGTTCAAAGTTCTCCGCTTCGGTTTGTGCTGTGCTCCCGCTACATTCCAGAGGATGATGGACACTGTGCTCTCCGGACTCAAGTGGCAATCGTGTCTCGTCTACCTCAACGATGTAGTGGCTTTTTCCTCTACGTTCGAGCAGCACATCCGCCGTCTGAGAACGGTACTTGATGCCATTCGCGAGGTAGAACTAACTATCAAACCGGAAAAGTTTCACTTTGGATTTCGTCAGCTTCGGTTCCTCGAGCACATAGTGCGGAAGGTGTCAGCCCAGACCCTGAAAAAGTTGCAGCAGTAGAAAATTTTCTGAAACCGCCAGACAAAAAGGCTTTCAGACGATTCCTGCGAATATTTGCCTACTACAGACGCTTTGTTGAAAAGTTTGCTAAGGACGCTGAGCCTTTGACAAGGCTAACGAAAGAAAGTGTACCGTTCTTTTGGCGGGAAGAACCAGAAGCAGCTTTTTCAGAGTTGCGACGCCGTTTACAGTATCCTCCAATACTTTCCCATTTCGATGAAGAGGCTGATACAGGCACACATACCGACACGAGTATTATTGGTCTCGGTGCCATTTTCGTTCAGTGGCAGAATGGAGAAGAAAAGGTCATCACTCACGTGAGCCGCACTCTATCGAATGCTGAGTCCAATTACTCAGCGACTGAGAAAGATTGTCTCGCAGTTATGTGAGCCGTCAGCAAGTTTCGCCCACACCTCTACAGAAGACCATTTCAAGCAATCAGTGATCATCATTCATTGTGTTGGCTGGCAAATATCAAGGACCCTTCAGGAAGACTTGCTATATGGAGCATGCGTCTGCAGGAACATGACATCACAGTGGTCTACAAGTCCGGTCTCAAGCACAATGACGCGGACTGCCTGCCTCGCGCACCTGTGGAGTCTCCGTCATCTGACCAAGAACTATACATGCGATTTCTTGGAGTTCTGAATGTTTCGGAGATGGCTCGTCTTCAGCAAATGGACCCGGAACTACGGTCGCTTGTCCCATACTCGGAGGGTCATCAAATTAAAGTACCACGAGTTTCTTCCGTGGATTGACATCCTATGTCCTCCGATACGATGTCCTATACAAGCGCAACTTCGGAAACAGTGGTGAGACGTTTCTACTTCTTGCACAATCATCACTGCGAGCAGAAATTTTAGAAGGGTGTCGTGACGACCCACAGCTGGCCACATAGGTTGTAGTCACACTTTGGCCAGAATCCGCCGGAAGAATTATTGGCCGAAATAAAAGAATTTGGTGCACCATTATGTAAAGTCATGCCGGGATTGCCAAAGACGCAAAACACCACCACGAAACCAGCAGGTCTGTTGAAACCGATAGATCCACCTATAGGACCATTTCAGCAAGTGTGAATGGATATGCTTGGTCCATTTTCTCTCTCTTCATCGGGGAAGCGCTGGATTGTTGTAGCAACAAACTACATGACTCGATATGCGGAGACATCACCATCGCAAAAAGAACAACGAATGAAGTAGCCCCGTTTTTTGTCACTCAGAGTGTACTACAACATTGCGCACCACAGGTAGTCATAACAGACAAAGGAACAGCATTTACTGACCGTTCGATGCAGTTTGTTATGAAGCTCACGCACACCGACCATAGAAGGACTACAACATACCATCCGCCAACAAACGGATTAATCGAAAGACTCAACAGAACCCTCGCTGACATGATCTCGATGTAAGTGGACTTCTAGCACCAGACATGGGACAGTATTTGACCGTATGCAACCTTTGCGTACAATACCGCATTACAAGAAACGACACACTTCCCACCATTTCAACTTGTTTATGGTAAGACGGTCACAACGACCTTAGACGCAATGTTATCTGTGAATGATTCGAATGAGATTGACCCGGACATCAGCGACTACATAGAAAAGGCAGAAGAGGCACGGCAATGGGCATGACATCGTATCATTTTGCAACGAGGCTCCGACGCAGGTCGCTATAATCTGAAGCGGACAGACGTACAGTACAACCCCGGAGACAACGTGTGGGTGTGGACGCCTGTACGTGCACCTGGCCTCTCTGGAAAACTGATGTGACGCTATTTTGGTCCTTACAAAGAACTTCGCTGGTTAGGCACGCTAAACTACAAACTAATTCCTGAAGGTCAAGTGTGCTCAACTCGACGCAGGAATCAGCCAGAAGTCGTACATGTAGTACGAATGAAACCATACTACATGCGGTTTCGTAGTACATGCGCTACTACGAAAGGCACTGGACGAGACAACTGCTAAATGTGCTCAAGCATACGATCAAAACTCCTTTACAAAACTGTTCGACGTCACCTTACGCATCGGGACGATGCCTTTCGGGAGCGGGACTAATTCCACATGTTGTTAGGCACCTACCGAAGTTTTGCGCCACTTCCTGCCCTTACGAGTTCTGCCACACCAGCTGATAAGCCAAACACGCCAACTAAACGCACCATGCAACGCTGGCTACATGTGCCACCACACCACGCGCTGGAAAATGAAGGCTGGCGGTTTTTCGAATGAGCGACGCGCGGCGAGACACATAAAGAAGACGTTTACGAGGTTTTTCACTAGCGAGCTCGGGACAACCTTTATGTATTTAGTTTACGGGCACAAGTTCGCCATAAATAAATAGTTGTTTTAGCTTTCGGCATTGTATTCGCTCGTAACAATATCATACTTCCAACTGAGGTCCACTAGTATGTCAGATTTACCATAATTTATTACTACTCCAAAGCGTCAATTCAATAGAGCAAAATGTTTTTAGAGTGGTAGGATGGCAGATTATTGATCAGAAGTAGATACCGAACAGACAAATAGTAATTCCGCGTTAGGTATGCCATAGACGAGAAAAAGAAAGGGCAGGCGCAGGCAGTGTGTGCCTTAACGACAGCGCTGGTTTTGTCTTATTTGCAGTACTAGTTCATCTGCTGCACAACACAAAACTGCTGAGAGACACTGCAGCACTGAGAGTTTATAAATAAGCCCCTTTAGCGGTGATTGTAGCTGGATCCTTCGAAGTGCATTGTGGAGTATGGCAAGCAGCACAACAGTTGACCTCGTCCTATAGGACGATCTAACATGGAAGGTTTAGGATTTTGTGATGAACATGCTACAAAAAGCTGATGCAAAATTAAATATTTGCATCTCGGGTATGATGCAACATATAGTAAATGTGAAATATGTTCAGTTTTTGTATGTGCCCGTCTTCGCCTTCACCGCCCAAGTCTGTAACTAAATTCGAATACGATTAACTTATTTGAAAGAACAGTATTCTGCTTCATCTGGCTTAGAGTGTCCCTCACGGCAGAAGCGTAGGCGTTATGTTTTTTTGTTGGTTTTCGAGTGGGATGGTGGCAGGTTCCTGATTGGAAATGGAGGCCAAGCAGGCAAATAGTAATTCTGCGTTACGTATGACACGATCCAAAAAAAAGTCAAGCACAAGCATTGTGCGCATCTCCTGGATACGCCACTGCTTTACAAACATCTTTGCTTTGCCGATTTCGAATGGTTTACAGTGAACGCTTTAGTCACTGTGGTAGCGAGGCAACCCTTGCACACCTGATTTGTCACTGTCCGGCATTTACAGACACAACATCTGTCAGCAAAATTAGCATGCCTGGATGGCTCTGTGCTTTCCGAGCAGTCGGTCTTGGAATGCCCAAATGTTACAGCTTTCAACCATCAAACCAAGAAGCAAGAAAATAGCTGTTGAAGCTGTCTCAGGAATCAACCTTCATAAAAGACATTGACACGATTGTGTTTTAGTGCGTGCGTTCTGTTTTCTTCACGTATTTTTTCAGCACTTTCTCCTTCCTCTTTCCTTCCGTACCTATATATTCACCTTTACCGTTTTCCAGTTGAAGGTTACAAGCCGTAAAATTTTCTTCTGGTTTCCACTCAATGTGTTTATAAAGCAGATGTGTATAACCAGCTCGTGTTAGCAGAGCAGTTGGCTGTCGAGAGCAGCTGTGGGGCATGCATAACTGTGCTTTGCAAAAGACAGCAGCTGTACCTTAAATGCAACGGAAGACGCGAACATTTCGTGTGGTTGATCCAGATTTGCAAATCACCACAGGGCACGTTGATTCTGGTGCGTGTAACTGTTCTGCTGCGCTGTTCTTAGAACCGATAGGCTATGATCTGCTACTTGCTTTTCAGGTAAGACTTCATGAACTACTTTTCTCATTTCAGATCTTTAAAAAGAATTTTATTATTATTGAACTCTCCATGACTTCTAGTGTAAATGATTAAAATGAAAAATAGTGGATGGAGCGTCAAATACGTAATAGTCATCCATTCCATAGCAAAATTCGTGTAATGTCAGTATTGTAAGCAATACCTAGTGCTATATACTCGACAAGCGATTGAACATGACTTTGCCCTTTGCATCGTACATCAGAATAAGCGTTCACCAGCTGAGATGCCTAGATTCACGTGCTTTGCACACTACGTGTAACATTCGAACCTTTGGCTACAATATTCGTTGCTTCAGCGTCGTGGTAATCTTTGTTTTCCACGTCATTCTGATTTTATTAGAAGCGCGTAGCTGCCACTTGGCAGCATGCCCATGGCGGCATCCATTGCCGATTTCGGTAACTTGCACGACGAAATCGCTATAGTAGTGCGAGTGTTAATGAGCTGGTGTGACACGCGCGCACTGGCATTTCACATCTTCAGCATGCCCAAAATAGTGCTAAATTGAGATCCAAATTCAAGTTGAGGTGAAATAACCAATTCATATTTTCGCCGCAAGGGCGAAAAAAAAGCGATAGCAACTAGAAAGCGATAGCGACAACTTGGAATGTAATCCTGAGAACGGCAAGCAGCTCAAAATGTGCAGCGCGCTGTTCGCTCACAAATAACGCGCGAAAACAACATAGACATAACAGCAAACTAAGAACGTTTACCACTCGACACTTAACGCGCTGTTTAAGTACAAACTACGCATGAAACGTAATCACATGTAGACATGAGGGCAATCTACCAAGTGTCTCAGTTGCTATACATTGCTGTGTATGAAAAGCACGGTCTGTTCATGAACGGGGCATTTGCAGCGAGCAAAGTGACTTTGTGAGCCCGGCAACTAACGAAATCATACCGGTGAAAGCCGAGGGCACACGATTCTTCCCATCGAAGGATAAGCGCGCAGGCATGAGCAGAGCTTTCGAAGTTGATTAAAAGACGTAAAGTATGCGATGTAAGAAGGTATAACATGGAGAGAATTGAGCACGCTCTGAAAAACGGAGGAAGCGTCAAAGCAGTGAAGAGGAAACTTGGGATAGGCAAAAGGCGGATGTATGCACTAAGGGACAAAGAAGGCAAAATAACTACCAATATGGATAGGATAGTTAAAATAGCGGAGGAGTTTTACAGAGATCTGTACAGTAGCTGAGACAACCACGACCTTAATACAATAAGAACTAGCAGTAACCCAGACGACACCCCACCGGTAATGATAGAAGAAGTCAGAAAAGCTTTGGAGAGCATGCACAGAGGCAAAGCTGCTGGTGAGGATCGGGTAACATCAGATCTGCTGAAAGATGGAGGACAGATTGTGTTAGAAAAACTAGCCACTCTATTTACGAGGTGTCTCCTGACGGGAAAAGTACCAGAGTCTTGGAAGAACGCTAACATCATCTTAATACATAAGAAAGGAGATGACAAGGACTTGAAGAATTACAGGCCGATCAGCTTGCTGTCTGTAGTATACAAGCTATTTACAAAGGTAATTGCTAGCAGAGTAAAGAAAACATTAGAATTCAATCAACCAAAGGAACAAGCAGGATTTAGAACAGGCTACTCAACAATTGACCACATTCATACTGTCAATCAGGTAATAGAGAAATGCTCAGAGTATAACCAACCACTATACATAGCCTTCATAGATTACGAGAAGGCGTTTGATTCAGTAGAAATATCAGCCGTCATGCAGACACTGCGGAATCAGGGTGCAGATGAAATATATATAAACATTCTGGAAGAAATCTACAGGGGATCAACTGCTACCATAGTGCTTCATAAAGAAAGCAACAGAATACCAATAAAGAAGGGTGTAAGGCAGGCGGACACAATCTCCCCAATGCTATTCACTGCGTGCTTACAGGACGTTTTCAGAAGCCTTTAATGGGAACAGTTAGGGATAAGAGTTAATGGAGAGTATCTCAGTAATCTGCGCTTCGCCGATGACATTGCATTGCTGAGTAACTCAGGGGACGAATTGCAACTCATGATTACGGAGTTAGACAAGGAGAGCAGAAAGGTGGGTCTTAAAATTAATCTGCAGAAAACGAAAGTAATGTACAACAAGCTCGGAAAGGAGCAGCGCTTTGCGATAGGTAATAGGTAACCTTAAACTTAAGGTTATTTCAGATAAAAAACATTACTTTGGTGAGTCCTTACCTAGCTTCATTACTTCATCGCCAGAGAAGTTTTGGAGAACAATTTCTCCTAAGTCAAATGAATGCGAAATATTTGATGACGATGGCAGAGAGATAAGTGATCATGAATCAATCGCGAACCTTTTTAATGAACACTTCAGATCTGTTTACACTGAAGACAATGGTACCTTGCCAACTTTTGATGTCTCCTTACCTCCCATGCCTGATGTTGTTATCTCGGAAAGGGGTATCTTAAACATGTTACTGAAACTAGACACGAAAAAATCACCTGGCCCTGATTGCATACCCAATGACTTTTTAAAAAGGTATGCAGAATGGACATCAAAGTATTTGTACGTACTGTTCTGTAAATCATTACTCGATGGTGAACTACCGCATGATTGGGTAACTGCCCGAATTAAACCATTACACAAAAAGGGAAACAAAAACCAGGTCGGTAACTATAGACCAATTTCATTAACTTCAACATGTTGCAAAATATTAGAACATATAATACACAATGATATCGTAGAGTTTCTCAACAAACACAATTTCTTAACTAGACATCAGCACGGATTTAGAAAAGGTTTTTCAACCTGCACTCAGCTAGTTGAAACCGTACATGACTTTGCGAAAAGTATTAACCACGGCAAACAATTAGATGCAATTTTTATGGACTTCGCCAAAGCCTTCGATAAGGTTTCCCACAAAAAATTACTTTTTAAATTAGAGAAAATACTTAAAAACAAAAAGTTAATGGGCTGGCTCTCTTTCTACCTAACTAAACGACAACAATTTGTTTCTTTTCACGATTGCAACTCAAAATATGTAATGGTTGGTCCTGGCGTTCCCCAGGGCTCAGTTCTAGGGCCTCTACTGTTTCTTTTGTTCATTAATGATATTGTAGAACAAATTCCTGTTAAAGTGAAACTTTACGCAGATGACTGTGTTTTGTACTCTGAGGTTCATAGCACATCCGACCAACTTCTGTTAAATCAGGCATTTCAAAAAGTAGTCTCCTGGTGCGAGGAATGGCAGATGGTCATTAACTTTGATAAAACTGTTTTTATGCAAATTACACACATGAAAAAACCTTTGCATTTCAGATACCATGCTAACAACACCTTTTTGACTGAAGTCACTAATTATAAGTACTTGGGGCTTTACATATCGAATGATCTCTGCTGGAACAAACACATTACACATGTAACGGCAAATGCAACTTACAAACTGTTTTTTCTATGTCGTGCTCTCAAACTATCCACTCCTTCTGTCCGCCTTTTAGCGTACAAATCAATTGTTTTACCAATATTAGATTACGCCGCTATTATATGGGATCCTTTTACTAAGACTAACATTAACAAATTAGAAAAAGTGCAAAAAAGAGCAGTTCGTTTTGTCTACAATAATTTTTCGAGGACTTCTGTTACTGACCTATTAAGCAGAGCTCAACTTTCACCTTATCATTAAGATACCGTAACTCAAGGCTTAAGTTTCTGTACCAACTAATTAATGGCCAATATCAAGTAGACATAGCCGATATTTTTTCTTTTTCTTCTGGCTACTCTACCAGGCAGAGACATGACCTCACCATAACCCCCTTTCCCACACACAATAATTGCTTTAAGTATTCATTTTTTCCTCGCACCATAGTCGAGTGGAACAAACTAACTAATGCAATTGTTTCAGCACCCTCATTGGCATTGTTTTCCTTGGAATTAGAAAGTGCACTAACCAGTTGAATTGTTGAATCGTATTACATACCACTGTACATGCTTTATAATTGTAGTCTTCTATTTTTTTATTGTATGCTATTGCCAGTTGAAGTTTGTATTTGCCCTATGCACATTGTATAACCTGTATATATTATATGTCATTGTACTTGCCATTTGTTCATGACTAACTTCATGTACCACCCTGCTAAAATCACCAAATGGTGATTGCAGTATCTGTAAATAAATAAATAAATAAATAAATAGTGCACTTGAAGTTGTAAAAGACTATGTCTACTTAGGGCCGGCAATAACCGCAGAGCCTAACCACGAGATTGAAGTAACTAGAAGAATAAGAATAGGGTGGAGCACATTTGGCAGGCACTCTCAAATTATGACATGTAGATTGCCACTGTCCCTCAAGAGGAAGGTATATAACAGCTGTATCTTGCCGGTACTTAGCTACGGAGCAGAAACCTGGAGACTCACAAAGAGGGTTCAACTTAAATTGAGGACGACGCAGGGAGAAATGGAAAGAAAAATGGTAGGTGTAAGCTTAAGAGACAAGAAGAGAGCAGAGTGGATTAGGGGACAAACGGGAGTTAAGGATATCATAGCTGCAATAAAGAAGAGGAAATGGACATGGGCCGGGCATGTAGCACGTAGACAGGATAACCGCTGTTCATTAAGGGTCACCAACTGGATTCCCAGAGAAAGGAAGCGGGGTAGGGGGAGACAGAAGGTTAGGTGGGCAGATGAGATTAAGAAGTTTGCGGGTATAAATTGGCAACAGCAAGCACAGGACCGGGTTAACTGGCGGAACATGGGAGAGGCCTTTGTCCTGCAGTGGACGTAGACAGGCTGATGATGATGATGATGATGATGAGTACAATTACGGCCACCTATGGCCAGTTCAAGTATTTGTGAGGAGTGGTTACCCACAACAAAGACGCACAAGCCACGTCATAAGGAGCTGCACCCCTATAAGCAAACTTATCTTTGTGGTTCACAGTAAGGACAATAAAGATTATGCAATGTGAAAATTGGCGCTTCGTGCAAAAACAAAATGACACGATCAGAGCCGACAGATGGCACACGCACAGATTTGCGGTATCTATTGTCCTTACCATCTTTCATGCGCATCATTTTTAGAAGCATCTGAAAATCTTTTCTGCCCAAAACGTCAGCCCCCCAAAAAAATAAGCCAATACAATAGCATTTGGTGATGCAATACGATCGTTGTATAGGAATTGCAAGTGTACAGTAATATAATGATAAAACACAACATGAACACAATAGCAACAAATTGGAAGGTCCGGCATAGAATGGAAAGCAGATCAAAACGTGTCCCTTGTTTCTCACGCAGGAATGACGCACGACACGTACAGTTAGGCAGGGATGCACGCTTATTCCAAACATCATCAGAATAAGTGTCTCAGTCGTTACATTGCTCTGTCTGAATAGCGTGGGTTTTTCTCAAAGAAGACTGCACTGATTAGAGTGATCTTTGTGCGCGCGGTAACTACACCATAATCGTTCCAGGGGAAATCCAAGGTCAGTCAAGACGTACAGCCCTCCTCTCTTCGCCACCGCAAGATAAGGGCGCAGGAGCATACAGTTGAGGGCGCACAATGGAGCGTCGTGCCCCTTTTCTAAGCGCAGTAAAGTACGCGTGGGAGATAAGTGCGCACGCCGCCACGCGATGTGGCGACGTATGGTCGTTGCGCCATCTCACTGGTAATACTGACAACACTATTCCCCCCGAGACGCCCGTTAGCAGCAGTGTGTAATAGATATAAGTAGCTTGCTCTTTCAGCTGTAAAGGACGTGCGTCTCGGTGGCTTAGTGGTTAACGCTTACTTTTTAAGAAGAAGAGGTTCCACGTTCGATTCCGTCCAATGAAGTCTTTTTCTGGTTATTTTTTTTCTTTCTTGCATTTCCATATATAGATACGTATACATATACGGTGATTGACGGCGGCGTCAACACCGGCAACAAAGTCCAGCCGAGGGTGTTCATATATTTACTATCGCAATAAAAATTTGGAATTAGACCTATGAGATAACGCTGTGTACAGTTGCTCTATTTCTCAAAACGAAGTCCCATGATGAATACGTACGAAATACTCAACGTAAAATCAAGCGAACAACGCATCATGCGTCACTGACTTTTCATTAAGACATACCGGCACCACCACTCAGCCAAAAGAAAAAAAATGGCAGCATATCCACGGAGTGAATGATGGAGAGTGGGGGAAGTATTCGTCCGTTCAATCGTTCTTGCTTCCGTCCGTCCATGCGTCCATCTGTGTGACCATTTATGCGTCCATCCACCCGTCCGTGCGTGCGTCGGTTCGTCCATCCGTCCCTGCGTTCGTCCATGCATACGCCCCTGCGTCCGTTCATGCGTCGATCCATGCATCTGTCTGTGTATCTTTTCGTCCATCTATTCAACACTCCAAGTACCACCATCTCGCATCTTTTCGTGATATATTCCCCGTATGGAAGCACCGCTGTCCAGCGGACATTCCAAGGACTAAATGAGAGGTGGCACACGCATACTTTCTTACGGCTTTCGCTTTGGGTCTACTTCCCACCTCTAACCGCCTCGAGTTCATGGCATATACTAGTTCACAGTATTCATCGCACTGCGGCCCAACACTCGCTAAACCATTCTAAACCAAGGAGGTTACGCCCTGCGAGTATAACGTAGCAACCTTTTCCTGTCAGATAGTGCTCAATGTACATGCCAGTGGATGCTAATGGGAAATGAGAGCCAGGTGAATTCGGTTTTCACTTTCGTACGGCTTGCGCTTCGTATCTACTTCCCACCTTTAACCACCTCGTGTTCATTCATGGTATATACTAGTTCATTGTATTCGTGGCACTGCGGCTGAACGCTCGCTAAACTTTTGTAAATCTAAGGAGGTTACACCCGTGGAGTATAACGTAGCAACCCTTTCTTCTCAGATAGTGCTCAATATACATGCCAATGGCTGTTAATGGGGATTGCAGCGTGCGCGTTAACTAAAAACCGAACGCTCCTGTCTCTTATTTCCCATTAGCAGCTATTGGCATGTACAGTGAGCACTATTTTTTATTGTTCAACAACGCACAGAAGAAATCTCTCACCGGCACCACCTTGAAGGTAAAAATGTTATATTTGTTACATCTACAACGGCTACGAGGGACGAACGAGGGCCGCTATAAAAAGCTTCGCCCCTAAAAAAAGAAAGCGATCGTTTCACTTCTTTGACGAAGTCGCTGTTCAGGTGAGCCAGCAATCAATCAATATTATGTGGGTTGCACTATTCGAAAACAGGGCCTAGATATCCACACGCACAGCGTCCCTTGACCATTTTTAAGCGCCTTGCGCGCGAACCACGGCTTGCTATGTGACGCTTTCTCAAGCACTACCACCCTATAACATTGGCTGCTACCGGTAAGCATTGGGGGTGCAGCTAATCATTATGCAAGAAGTGCTTGCCGTGAGGGTGTCAGCTAGGATGCGCTTAGCTGACAAAATGCGTATGTGGTGTCGGTGCAACCTTATAGCTAAAGAAGCAACAAATTCTCACATTTTGCCATCACAATGGTCGTACTAAAGCGAACTAGAATGTACGTTTACAGTAACGGGTAGTGCGCGGCGCTTCTCGCATAGTTGGCCCGCATATATGTGACAAAGCACCACACTACGCAAAAGATTACTGAGATTGTTAAAAATATTAAAGTTGTTTTCTACTTCTACACAAAGGTTGCCACAAGTTAGCATGAGGTAACCAGTAGCGGCCTGTTGTGTGTTGCGCAAATAATGCGTATGATGCAGAGCACGGAGCCAGTTTCCGACCCGTCAACTAACGAAGCTGATCGGTCCCCCGAAGCCGAACGCGGGAGACCAGCGCACGGCAAATAAACGAGACTGCATAGTTCACACGGTTCACGTGTGGAGCCGTCAAGGTCGCCCGCTTTGGGACTAGAAGGAGAAGGCTTACTCGGAAGAGCGTATCACAAGAAGCAGGCCAGTCGCCACTGTCTGAGTCTAAGTTACTGTTGGCATGAACGTGCGTTGAGAATGCCGCGGGGACGCGACCACTGGGCTGACCATGGTTGCGGCATGGAGACGAGCATACCCTCCATCGCTGTACGTTATTACCGAGTGTTGTTAGGATGTCGGGGCAACTCGCTGTCGAGTGAACACCTGGTAAGTGCACAAAGCCCAACGGTGTACTCACAGCTCTCAAGGAGGCTTCTACGAAGCAACATTCAATGTGAGAGCTGACGGGGCTCGAGCGTGAGAATAGCTACTGATGGATGTCGGCCTGATATGAGAGAGAGTATAACACGCGGAGAACCTATCCCCTCTCGTGTTGTACTTTATAACGTGATATTTACCTATTCAGTGCCTGTTATGAAAGTTTTTTCGCCATTGGTTGGGGCGATGCGAGCCCACGCGTGTGATTGCTTTGTGTGGAGACCCATTGTTCAACTGAGGGCTGAAAAGAGGTGTTTTGAAAGTGAAATAGGAGCAGAGGTTCGAGCTTGGACTCGGGCAGACGCATGAGGCTGCAATTAGGCGTCTCTTCACCGGAGTACGTATGGCTCTTCCTTCGCGCTGCCATTGTGCACTAGAGTCATCGAGGGGACCCATTCCGAATCTCAAACACCTTCCCTTCTGAGCTAGTGTAGAAGCTAGTCGAGCAGGAGGAAATTACCTGGCGCAGTCGACAGGTTGTGGAGAGCCCGCAGCGAAGAAAGTGCTGAAGTCCGGGAAGCTGACAAGACGCTAACCGCTTTTGGGGCCTGCTGGTGCACTGCGAGAAGTAGCGTCAGCACACTCGCTGATTTGGGGCCTGGAGGTGCGCTGCGAGAAGCAGTATTGGAATCCAGCGCGAGTCTGCTGGTGAAGGTTAGAGCCAGGAGTCGGGCAGCACAAGAGCGCTGCGCTTCGGTAAACGAGAGCCGAGCAGCAGGGACAGTCGGTGCGGCTGACTTCAAACAATGACAGGGTGGTCCGATTTTACACCCGGAGCATCAAACGGCATCCGGTTGATGCTCCGGAGGTTGGAACGGCATCTTAGGTGGGGAACGGCAATCCGTCTCGTCGCTAGCAGCGTTGGCGACGAGACGGATGCCGTTCCAACCAAAATGGTCATCGTGCGATGCATCATTGCAAGGTGAGGCCTTCTTTATAGACTCTCGTAGTCCCAACTTTTTTTCTGATGCACTTGCGTTCAGGTACACTGTGGGAGATAGTGGACTCAGCTAGAGATGCCATAGAAGAGGACAATGCTAGTCGGATAGCACCCACTAGTTGATGTTCGAGATAAGAGTGTTGAAGCTCAAGGTCGTGATAGAGAAAATTAGATTGTCGCATGCTTGATCACAGGGTCCGAAAAACCGGAACCAGCAGAGCAGTATGGGATGGTACGCGAAAGAGCTTAAGACAGTCCCGCACCTATGCCCTTTAATTAGCTTACGATTCCGTCTTGGTTCAAAAATGTTGATGCTTTTTTGCGGTATTTGGCATTCCTGAGTAAGTACAGGGCCACAACTTCCATATTATTCTTAAGTGAGAAGATGTGTACATTTATTGCCAATCAAACAGATGCTGGGGTGATACCGTACATAAAATTAAAGTATAAAGTGTTAAAGGAGCTGCGTATGACTCTGAGCGAGTACTACCGTAGGTTTGTAGAAATAAAAAAAAAGAAGCAGGCGAGTCTTGAAGCCAAGTGATGGTGCGCCTATAGACTATGTTTGCGTACTACGTGAGAAGTAGAGAGGTGGAGACATTTCAAGGTCTTCAGGAGGAGGAGGAGGAAAGTTTAAGCGGAAGGACAGGAAGGTTAGCCAGTTCTTAGGCCGGCTGGCTACCCTGTAATGGGGAAAGGGGTGAGGGGAATAAAAGATAATAAAGATGTTACGAACAGAGAGAGAAATTACAAAAAAATAGCAACAGAGGAAAGACAACGTCAAAGAGTGCAAGTCACAAAAATGTGCCTCTCAGCCCAGTTGTCCGCAAAAAGCGTAGCAAAGCATTGAAATCCTTCTGGGCTGAGGTTGCGCTCGGCCAATTACCCAGAATCCTTTGTTCCGACTAAGGCCGATCATCCAGTTTATTCAGCGCTGCAGTCAGTTCTTGTCTTGGCGCATTTATATGGGTGCACTCACATAAGAGGTGCGCGATGGTTTCTTTGCAGCTGCAGTAAGTGCATGTACAAAATCTGGCCATTCCAAAAAGATAGGAGTATGCGTTCGTGAAGGCATTTACAAGCCACAGGTGGCATAGAAGAGTCTCTTCAGCTCGAGATATCCCTGAAAGAAGACGAAGCTGCAGATCGGTATTCAAGTTATGCAGGCGCGCGTTCATGAATTCTGTCGAGTTGCACTGTACCAGGTAGAGATCACGTGCAAGCGAACGAAGTTTTGTAGCTGCATCGCTTCTTGAGAACGGGATAGTTGTGTATTGGTTATCGTCGTGTGCAGATCTAGCGGCCTTATCTGCGCGGTCATTGCCATGTCTACCGCAAAGACCTGGTATCCACTGATACACTATGCTGTGCTGTTTATCGATTGCTTGGTGATGAAGAAGCCTTATTTCAGCAACTGACTGTTCATTAGGTCCATGGCGAAAGGATGACAGTTGCTTATAACTTACAGGCTAAAGCACATGATTCCAAAGGATCTTCGTTCACTGGTCACTCAGCAGAAAGTGAAGGACTTGTTGAAGGCCAAGGATATTGCAATTTTGAAGACAGCCTCGACAGCGACAAGCAGAGTAGTTGCCGCGGAACGGCACCAAAAAATTGAATTACAGGCCGCAAGCCAAATAATTTGCTAGTGAAAATATCAGACCTTATTCAAGAGCGTGTTTTTGCTGCAGAAAACGGGGCAACTTTCAAAAAGATTGCGAGTTCTCACGTGAAACTGCTGCTAATACAGCCGAAGTTTTGTACCTGGTTTTCCAGAATAAGCGATCATTTGAGAGCCAAGCTACACCGTCGCGACACACAGCGGTTATGGAAAACTCGCTGATGAGGGACCCGAAGGTGGAGAATTTCGTGGGAAGCAAGCCACGTTTCGCGCTAATCGATTCGGATGCGGATATAACAGTGATACTGGAGAATAACGTTACCACTGAGACTTTGCGTGATAGCAGTGACACAATAAGGCTAACTGACATTAACAGAGAGCTCTCGTCATCTCAGAAAAGAC
The DNA here is from genome assembly GCA_013436015.1 of Rhipicephalus annulatus. Classification (NCBI taxonomy): domain Eukaryota; kingdom Metazoa; phylum Arthropoda; class Arachnida; order Ixodida; family Ixodidae; genus Rhipicephalus; species Rhipicephalus annulatus. The sequence goes on along the minus strand of WOVY01012892.1, from coordinate 37,505 downwards.
AGATTGCTGACCTCATCAGAGAGTTCACCGAGTGCTTCTCCACCTCGTCGAAAGTCAGACGTACACCCGTCGCAAAACACCGCATCATTGTCGAGGAACACGTGAGACCTGTGCATCAGCGCTCATACCGAGTAGCGCCAAAAGAAAGGGAAGTCATCAAGAACCAAGTGCAGGAAATGCTAAACGATGACGTAATCCATCCATACAACAGTCCGTAGGAATCACCGATAGTGCTGGTCGAAAAGAAGGACAACACCCTGCTATTTTGCGTATACTACAGAAAGCTGAACCAAATCACAAAGCGTGAGGCTTACCCACTTCCGCGTATCGATGGTGCCTTAGATAAGTTACGCTATGCTCACCTCTTTTCATCATTATAATTAAAAAGTGGATATTGGCAGATCGAGGTGGACGAATGAGATCGCGAGGAGACGGCGTTTGTGACCCCAGACGGAATATAGACATTTTCAAAAACTCCTCCCTGGGCGCCGCCATAGTCCTCTTTGGGCTGTGCGAATTGGCGTCTCCCCTCAAAAATACATTGACAAGGCTGCGCCCTTAGCGTTCGCACACCCGTGCGCAGCCCATCATGGCGGTGTTTTTTCCCTCTGTGAAAAGGTGAATACGAGTTCAAAGTTCTCCGCTTCGGTTTGTGCTGTGCTCCCGCTACATTCCAGAGGATGATGGACACTGTGCTCTCCGGACTCAAGTGGCAATCGTGTCTCGTCTACCTCAATGATGTAGTGGCTTTTTCCTCTACGTTCGAGCAGCACATCCGCCGTCTGAGAACGGTACTTGATGCCATTCGCGAGGTAGAACTAACTATCAAACCGGAAAAGTTTCACTTTGGATTTCGTCAGCTTCGGTTCCTCGAGCACATAGTGCGGAAGGTGTCAGCCCAGACCCTGAAAAAGTTGCAGCAGTAGAAAATTTTCTGAAACCGCCAGACAAAAAGGCTTTCAGACGATTCCTGCGAATATTTGCCTACTACAGACGCTTTGTTGAAAAGTTTGCTAAGGACGCTGAGCCTTTGACAAGGCTAACGATAGAAAGTGTACCGTTCTTTTGGCGGGAAGAACCAGAAGCAGCTTTTTCAGAGTTGCGACGCCGTTTACAGTATCCTCCAATACTTTCCCATTTCGATGAAGAGGCTGATACAGGCACACATACCGACACGAGTATTATTGGTCTCGGTGCCATTTTCGTTCAGTGGCAGAATGGAGAAGAAAAGGTCATCACTTACGTGAGCCGCACTCTATCGAATGCTGAGTCCAATTACTCAGCGACTGAGAAAGATTGTCTCGCAGTTATGTGAGCCGTCAGCAAGTTTCGCCCACACCTCTACAGAAGACCATTTCAAGCAATCAGTGATCATCATTCATTGTGTTGGCTGGCAAATATCAAGGACCCTTCAGGAAGACTTGCTATATGGAGCATGCGTCTGCAGGAACATGACATCACAGTGGTCTACAAGTCCGGTCTCAAGCACAATGACGCGGACTGCCTGCCTCGCGCACCTGTGGAGTCTCCGTCATCTGACCAAGAACTATACATGCGATTTCTTGGAGTTCTGAATGTTTCGGAGATGGCTCGTCTTCAGCAAATGGACCCGGAACTACGGTCGCTTGTCCCATACTTGGAGGGTCATCAAATTAAAGTACCACGAGTTTCTTCCGTGGATTGACATCCTATGTCCTCCGATACGATGTCCTATACAAGCGCAACTTCGGAAACAGTGGTGAGACGTTTCTACTTCTTGCACAATCATCACTGCGAGCAGAAATTTTAGAAGGGTGTCATGACGACCCACAGCTGGCCACATAGGTTGTAGTCACACTTTGGCCAGAATCCGCCGGAAGAATTATTGGCCGAAATAAAAGAATTTGGTGCACCATTATGTAAAGTCATGCCGGGATTGCCAAAGACGCAAAACACCACCACGAAACCAGCAGGTCTGTTGAAACCGATAGATCCACCTATAGGACCATTTCAGCAAGTGTGAATGGATATGCTTGGTCCATTTCCTCTCTCTTCATCGGGGAAGCGCTGGATTGTTGTAGCAACAAACTACATGACTCGATATGCGGAGACATCACCATCGCAAAAAGAACAACGAATGAAGTAGCCCCGTTTTTTGTCACTCAGAGTGTACTACAACATTGCGCACCACAGGTAGTCATAACAGACAAAGGAACAGCATTTACTGACCGTTCGATGCAGTTTGTTATGAAGCTCACGCACACCGACCACAGAAGGACTACAACATACCATCCGCCAACAAACGGATTAATCGAAAGACTCAACAGAACCCTCGCTGACATGATCTCGATGTAAGTGGACTTCTAGCACCAGACATGGGACAGTATTTGACCGTATGCAACCTTTGCGTACAATACCGCATTACAAGAAACGACACACTTCCCACCATTTCAACTTGTTTATGGTAAGACGGTCACAACGACCTTAGACGCAATGTTATCTGTGAATGATTCGAATGAGATTGACCCGGACATCAGCGACTACATAGAAAAGGCAGAAGAGGCACGGCAATGGGCATGACATCGTATCATTTTGCAACGAGGCTCCGACGCAGGTCGCTATAATCTGAAGCGGACAGACGTACAGTACAACCCCGGAGACAACGTGTGGGTGTGGACGCCTGTACGTGCACCTGGCCTCTCTGGAAAACTGATGTGACGCTATTTTGGTCCTTACAAAGAACTTCGCTGGTTAGGCACGCTAAACTACAAACTAATTCCTGAAGGTCAAGTGTGCTCAACTCGACGCAGGAATCAGCCAGAAGTCGTACATGTAGTACGAATGAAACCATACTACATGCGGTTTCGTAGTACATGCGCTACTACGAAAGGCACTGGACGAGACAACTGCTAAATGTGCTCAAGCATACGATCAAAACTCCTTTACAAAACTGTTCGACGTCACCTTACGCATCGGGACGATGCCTTTCGGGAGCGGGACTAATTCCACATGTTGTTAGGCACCTACCGAAGTTTTGCGCCACTTCCTGCCCTTACGAGTTCTGCCACACCAGCTGATAAGCCAAACACGCCAACTAAACGCACCATGCAACGCTGGCTACATGTGCCACCACACCACGCGCTGGAAAATGAAGGCTGGCGGTTTTTTCGAATGAGCGACGCGCGGCGAGACACATAAAGAAGACGTTTACGAGGTTTTTCACTAGCGAGCTCGGGACAACCTTTATGTATTTAGTTTACGGGCACAAGTTCGCCATAAATAAATAGTTGTTTTAGCTTTCGGCATTGTATTCGCTCGTAACAATATCATACTTCCAACTGAGGTCCACTAGTATGTCAGATTTACCATAATTTATTACTACTCCAAAGCGTCAATTCAATAGAGCAAAATGTTTTTAGAGTGGTAGGATGGCAGATTATTGATCAGAAGTAGATACCGAACAGACAAATAGTAATTCCGCGTTAGGTATGCCATAGACGAGAAAAAGAAAGGGCAGGCACAGGCAGTGTGTGCCTTAACGACAGCGCTGGTTTTGTCTTATTTGCAGTACTAGTTCATCTGCTGCACAACACAAAACTGCTGAGAGACACTGCAGCACTGAGAGTTTATAAATAAGCCCCTTTAGCGGTGATTGTAGCTGGATCCTTCGAAGTGCATTGTGGAGTATGGCAAGCAGCACAACAGTTGACCTCGTCCTATAGGACGATCTAACATGGAAGGTTTAGGATTTTGTGATGAACATGCTACAAAAAGCTGATGCAAAATTAAATATTTGCATCTCGGGTATGATGCAACATATAGTAAATGTGAAATATGTTCAGTTTTTGTATGTGCCCGTCTTCGCCTTCACCGCCCAAGTCTGTAACTAAATTCGAATACGATTAACTTATTTGAAAGAACAGTATTCTGCTTCATCTGGCTTAGAGTGTCCCTCACGGCAGAAGCGTAGGCGTTATGTTTTTTTGTTGGTTTTCGAGTGGGATGGTGGCAGGTTCCTGATTGGAAATGGAGGCCAAGCAGGCAAATAGTAATTCTGCGTTACGTATGACACGATCCAAAAAAAAAGTCAAGCACAAGCATTGTGCGCATCTCCTGGATACGCCACTGCTTTACAAACATCTTTGCTTTGCCGATTTCGAATGGTTTACAGTGAACGCTTTAGTCACTGTGGTAGCGAGGCAACCCTTGCACACCTGATTTGTCACTGTCCGGCATTTACAGACACAACATCTGTCAGCAAAATTAGCATGCCTGGATGGCTCTGTGCTTTCCGAGCAGTCGGTCTTGGAATGCCCAAATGTTACAGCTTTCAACCATCAAACCAAGAAGCAAGAAAATAGCTGTTGAAGCTGTCTCAGGAATCAACCTTCATAAAAGACATTGACACGATTGTGTTTTAGTGCGTGCGTTCTGTTTTCTTCACGTATTTTTTCAGCACTTTCTCCTTCCTCTTTCCTTCCATACCTATATATTCACCTTTACCGTTTTCCAGTTGAAGGTTACAAGCCGTAAAATTTTCTTCTGGTTTCCACTCAATGTGTTTATAAAGCAGATGTGTATAACCAGCTCGTGTTAGCAGAGCAGTTGGCTGTCGAGAGCAGCTGTGGGGCATGCATAACTGTGCTTTGCAAAAGACAGCAGCTGTACCTTAAATGCAACGGAAGACGCGAACATTTCGTGTGGTTGATCCAGATTTGCAAAATCACCACAGGGCACGTTGATTCTGGTGCGTGTAACTGTTCTGCTGCGCTGTTCTTAGAACCGATAGGCTATGATCTGCTACTTGCTTTTCAGGTAAGACTTCATGAACTACTTTTCTCATTTCAGATCTTTAAAAAGAATTTTATTATTATTGAACTCTCCATGACTTCTAGTGTAAATGATTAAAATGAAAAATAGTGGATGGAGCGTCAAATACGTAATAGTCATCCATTCCATAGCAAAATTCGTGTAATGTCAGTATTGTAAGCAATACCTAGTGCTATATACTCGACAAGCGATTGAACATGACTTTGCCCTTTGCATCGTACATCAGAATAAGCGTTCACCAGCTGAGATGCCTAGATTCACGTGCTTTGCACACTACGTGTAACATTCGAACCTTTGGCTACAATATTCGTTGCTTCAGCGTCGTGGTAATCTTTGTTTTCCACGTCATTCTGATTTTATTAGAAGCGCGTAGCTGCCACTTGGCAGCATGCCCATGGCGGCATCCATTGCCGATTTCGGTAACTTGCACGACGAAATCGCTATAGTAGTGCGAGTGTTAATGAGCTGGTGTGACACGCGCGCACTGGCATTTCACATCTTCAGCATGCCCAAAATAGTGCTAAATTGAGATCCAAATTCAAGTTGAGGTGAAATAACCAATTCATATTTTCGCCGCAAGGGCGAAAAGAAAGCGATAGCAACTAGAAAGCGATAGCGACAACTTGGAATGTAATCCTGAGAACGGCAAGCAGCTCAAAATGTGCAGCGCGCTGTTCGCTCACAAATAACGCGCGAAAACAACATAGACATAACAGCAAACTAAGAACGTTTACCACTCGACACTTAACGCGCTGTTTAAGTACAAACTACGCATGAAACGTAATCACATGTAGACATGAGGGCAATCTACCAAGTGTCTCAGTTGCTATACATTGCTGTGTATGAAAAGCACGGTCTGTTCATGAACGGGGCATTTGCAGCGAGCAAAGTGACTTTGTGAGCCCGGCAACTAACGAAATCATACCGGTGAAAGCCGAGGGCACACGATTCTTCCCATCGAAGGATAAGCGCGCAGGCATGAGCACGTAACTCCTCCTTTCCTTTCGCGGGGCAAAGTACGCGTGGGAGATAAGTGCGCGTCGGCATATCGCGACGAGCTGAGCTCCGAGCATGGGCGGCTTTTTTTAGGGTGAAGCTTCTTTTAGTCTACCTAACCTTGACCTGCGTTAGAGATAACCGAGAGAAGAGACGAGAAACCGATTGAAAAAGGGATGAGAAAAAATTGGCGCCGTATCTGCATGTTAATCTGCAAATGCCGCCGAAAGACAGTAGGCTTGCATGCGGAGAGAATGAACAAAAATTTATTTGATGTTCTGTGCGACAAAATTGGTGAATCGTATTCTGTAGGCGCTTTGTTAGAGTGGCTCGAGCGTGCAGCGGAGAAGAACGAGCGCATCAAGTCACGTCACACGTGAAACATGAGTGCAATCTGGCAGTTTTCTCGGAAAACGTCGCGCGTTCGAGACGGGCGTGCGCGCCCATCTCAGATGTGATAAGGTGTAAAACACAAGGCGACAGGTAGGTGCCACCACCGTGTCGTCTTAGCAAAACGTTGGAAACACTCAGCTTTTTCATGCAAGCGTTGCGTGGTCAGCGCAGCGGGATAAACACTACTGTCTTTTTACTTATGTAAGCCTCTCGAAGTAAAAGGCGCACATACAGATCATATACGTGTTGTTATGGTGCCTCAGATATGCGCAATAATTGCTTTTTTAATCGACAATCGCACAAGTATGAACGCTGAATTTGAGCGACATTGCTGGGCGCTGCAGATGGTGTCGTCCGTTTGGGGTATCGGCTGGTGCCGTTTAGAGTACCCGGTACTAATAAGGGCGGACAAACAGACAAAAATACAGACAGACCCGAATTTTTGTGTCGAAGGTCCCCAAGAAAGACAATTATCTTTAAAAAGCAAACGCGATCGTTCCGGTCAAATTCGAGGGCGCGCGATTCTCCCCGCCAAAGGATAAGCTCGCGCGCACAAGCATCGAACACCCCTCTCACCCCCTCCGCAATCACGGGACAAAGAACACGTGAAAGATAAGCGCCCATTGGCGCATCGTGACCACCTGAGCTCCGAGCGCAGGTGGCTAGAGTACCCGGTACCGTTAAGAGTGGACAAACAGACAATTGTACAGGCAGACAGACCAAAATTTTTGCGTCGCAGGTCTTCAAGAAAGACTATCGTCTTTAAAAAGGAAGACAGTATCTCTTGAACAGTATGCTAGACGGCGCTGTCCCATAGAAATACGTAAAAGCTGCACTTGAGTGAGGTTTTTCTAGATAGTGTTGTACCGCTACTCCGATCGTACGCGTGGACCGTAACACGATCGTACGCGTGGACTCATGTATGGACGGACGGACGCTGCACCCTACTCACCATTATTCACTCCAAGGATATGGTGTGATTTTGTTTTTGTTCTTAAGTTTTCATATATATAGATATGTATACATATACGGTGAATTACGGCAGCAGCGGCGACGGCTAAAAAAGAGCCGAGACTGTCCATATAGTTGCTATTGTAAAAATATGTAAATTTGATGCGAATTCTTGTCATACAAGACACTGTGCAGGTAAACTGACAAAGTTTTCGGCTATTTGGATGTTAAACATATTTTCGTGACTGATAAGAATCAACCGGCGCTATCTTAACGTTTTCAATAAGAGGTGGATACAGCGTGTCCCGAATTAAGCTTAGGCTGAGACGATGGACAGAGAGTGTCCTGAATGCCGCGTGAAGATAGGTGCGCATGGGTTTTTCCAGAAGTACAGTCATACCGCAGTGCCCTCACCTCCTCCTTCTGTTCGCCAATTCTGAGAAAAAGCAAGCATTGTTCTGGCTGCAAGAACATCATAATTTCCGCGGCTGCTCCTCCACACCCGGAAAAAGGCAAAAAGCAGGGGTGAGGGGAAGAAGTTTCGTGTATATGCGAACGCTAATTGACATAGCGGTACTGCTATGGTTTATTTTTTCGTCTTGTGCTCTTAGGAGATTATTTAGCAGTTCTGGTAGTAGTTGATGGCACTCTCTGAATGCACGATGCACACACAATCCCTATTTTATTCAAAAGTCTCCCGAAGATACCTTCCAATGTAAAAGCGAATGCTGGTCCATGCGACACGCCGAGTTGGCAATCACAATTGTGTGCTGTTCTTTCACACACTACTGCGTTCATAGTTCATGCTATTTTAATGAGCGCATCAAACGCGCAAACAAATTCGGTAGTGGTAGTCTAACTGCGCTGATTGCGTCATTCTACAACTTTTCCATGTCTCTGTGCCTTCTTGCGCACATCTGAATACAGCTTGCACCAGCTTCGCCACAGTTCTTTAGTCCACCTTTCTACACCACGTCGGGCTACTTATGCCCCTAAAATAGTATCGCTCGCAACAAACATTACTGGAACCTGTTATGCCGCCAAAGCCCCTTCTCAATCCATACCAGCTATGTTCATTTTCTCATTAGGCTCAGCCTAACTAAAATGTCGGTGCCAGTGCGTGTGTCTGGGCAAAATTTTTAGCATCCTGTAGGCAGTCTAACTTACTTGTAGGAAACTGGCGCGTAGAAAAGAGATTTTTTCTTTTGTCATTGGTGCGTACCGAATGTAGCCACCATGGCCAAGCGGTAACAGCTCTCGACAATACGCGCTGTGAACGGCGTTTTCCAGCAGATGATGATTCGCCCATGCGATAGTTGGATATTTCGCGAAAAAATTACATGCATGTTAATGGTGCTAAGCCAAAATGTTCACGTACAGCACGTCGGTTACAATATGGTGCTATTGCTGCTAGCGCATGTCCAAGCACTCGTTGTGCGTCTTGACTGACAAAACAGCGTAGTTCTCTAGCAAGCTAACGTACACACTTGGCCCTGTGGTGAGCCACAAATAAAGAACAAGAGCTCTCACAAGCACCCTAAATGCCTATAAAACACTCAGTGTTGTATTCAATCGGAAAAAAAAACTAAACTCAGTTTTACTGCAAGGGCGGAGAAATGATTGCGATAAACACAATTTTTATTGTGATAAGAAGAAAGACTGGCAGCTAACACTTTTGAAATTGATATAGGGTAACTTCAAAAACACGTGCTCTTCGAAGAAAATACAACCGTTCACGGGAGAGATCCTCTTTTCGCACAGTTTCTTCGCCTTGGAAAAGAAGCTGACCGGTGATGCCTGTCGAGCTTGTGCGTGAGCCAGTGATCGTCACCGTGCCACCGCGCCCTTAGAATAAATGTTCGCAGTTGCTGCTCAAGCGAGACACCATGCCCCCTCCCAGTACCGCATCGACAGCCGGTATACTACGCGGGCAGATCTTGTCGCATGCACCCTCGAGGTTCAGAGATGAGCCGGAACGTTTAATCTCAGCTTCAGTCGCTTTCAGCGGTATCACTTGCACGCGTTTACTGGTGGGTACAACCTACAATGTGGGGCTTTTCACGGAAAGAACTTTGACATTATACGACGTATAGCAGCAACAGCTACGCCAATGCCAATGTCCATTTGTTTCTTTTATTTCTTAAGTTCGAAATGGCAGACTTTATGCATTTTCAAACAGAGTGAAGGCCACAAAAAAACAAAGCAAATACATACATGGTTAATACAAATTCAACAACAACACTGTGACTGAAGGCTACAAAGAATAATTCCAGTCTGCTACAGTGCGTGGGAAAAAAGAGAACTTGAATATAAGCTGTCAAGTAGAATATTGTGTAAATGAATTAGGATTGGGGGGGCTAGTAAGCCTTAATGTTGATAACGAAAGATAGAGCGATATAATTACTGGCTAGTTTTCGATTCCAAAGTTGGCGAATAAACTTGTAAATTGGTAGTTTTCAGTGCCAGTATAGGGCATGGATTGTTGATAGCTTGCATTATTTCAGTGGCTGAGACATACTAACAAAATTTTGAATAAACCCTACAGCTTTTCTTTGTACATTGTCTAGGCGGGTTATGTTAGATTTAGTAAAGGGGCTTCCATACCAGACAGGCATATTCTAGCTTTTGCCTAATTAGTGCGTTATAAGCTAGTAACTTTACAGGTGGATGAGGATGTTTGACCTTATGTCTTAAAATATAATTTGCGGTATGCAGAACAAATATTATTTAAAAGTGTATTTGCTGATAATATAATAGTAATAGTGACACCTAAGTACTTGTATAGCGTTTCTTCATGCAGTGGTAACAAGTCAGCCTGTATGTAAAGAAAAGAGAAATTCTTCAGTGAAAGAAACGGAGATAGCTGATTTTATCAATATTATGTTTCATATCCTTTGTGTTACATCATTCGGAAATGTTACTAAGAGCAGAGGCTATGTGGTGCTGATGGTTGTGTGAAATAATTTCATGGAACAACGCGCAATCATCTGCAAACAGTCTAATATGAATACAAGGATGACAGTTGCTATATCGTTAACGCTAGAGCAGAAAAAACATTGCTCTTCCTTAAGGGACCCGGGAGACAACCACAAGATATTAAGATTGTGACTCGTTACTTGCTACACACTGGATCGATTATTCAAATAGTTACTATTCTGGCCATAACATGAAAATTTTCGGAAATTCAATTTTAGTGAGTTTTAAAATTAATTATTATTGTGGAACCCTATCAAAGGCCTTGCTAAAGTCTACAAATATTGCGCCAATAAGACCATATTCTTTAAAGCATGAAGCGATTAAATATATACGTAACTGCAACTTATTGTTAACTAAAGTGTCTCTAACCACAATAATAGAGAATGATTAGACCTGTAGTGCTACTCCACTGTCAGCGCGTGGTACATAACTGAAAAAAAGGTCGCAAATAAGAAAGAGGTTCCGGCAGTACTTTAAGCACTTTTTAAACTTGCTCCTTTTGTGCCCTCGGATGAAACAACCACAAAGAAAGATCACCTGCGTAACCACGCACGCAAGAACGTTTCTCATGTGCAAAAAAAAAAATGTCACATATGAAATCTCACTCACATGCAGTGAGTTTTACATAAGATAAACAGGACTTCGTTAGCATAAATGGCTGCGAAATCATCAGCGTTCACTTTACAAATGGACCGGGCCTAAATTATGAAGACATTGTAAAACATAAGGGTACGATTCTTGTTGAAAGAAAACGTTTTTTTTTCTGCACGAAAGTTTAGACAACGTCCCAAGAAAGCTCAAAGAAGCCTTTTTTATGAAAAGAAAAGGCCTAAAAAGTGTCAGAAAACTGTCAAAAATGTTGCAAACTTGTGAAGCACCCTATTTAGTAGCGCTCAGCTGAGGCAAGTTCTCGCACTAGTTATATAACTGACCGCTCATGACCGAGAAGAAGAAACTGTGGTCTATTTATTACTTCCACTGTTTTATCTCTTTCTGGATTTCTTAGCTGTAATCCTTACAGTATTTGTGTTTTCTGTTTTTTTTATTTTGGTCATATACGCCACATGTCAATAATGAAGCGTGGAAGCTTGGGCAGGTTGGCAGGACATGACCTAATATACGAACAGACTAGCGAACAGCACAGCCTGGTAGTATTTACAGCGTAACCACAGAAGCGAAACACAGGGAAAGGAAATGAGTTTTTTTTCCTCCATAGTTACGCTGTAACTACAGGTGGCGTTGTTCGTATATTCAGTCGTGGTATAAATCGCAAATTCATTTTTTTACAAGATTCTGCATTGCGTGCAAGCTTTACCGCGTTGTATCAGCGCTTAGCAGGCATTAATTCCTCTGACTTCTCACACTCGTCTCGTTGCCACCTTATTTCTGGTTTTAAAAACAACCCTAAACTGTCTGTAAAAACACTGTAAAACAACCTACGTACTACTGTAAAAACAACCCAAAATGTTACTGTCGCATAGTGGCGATTGGCACTACCCTGTAGAAGCGTTTTTTTTATACATTGACGTTTTTCAGTCGTATCGCCCTCTCTCCTTCGTTCAATCCTGGTGGGGGCCTTTAGGTTATTGCGAAACAACTAGGCGCCTCACCAAATGTAAAGTGGCCACCGGCGTCAAGGCGCGTGATTCAAAAAGCCTTGGCGAGACAACAACGTCACTTCATGTAGTCAAGATGATGCCACCAATGTTCGTCATTTGTGAAGTCATCTGTTAGTGTTAGTGCAGTATGTGAAACGCATAACAGAATGAAAACGATAGTGTTATTCGTCACATCTTCACTAAGCCAGAAGTCGGCCTATCCCGATGCATATGAGATGAAGAAAGGAAGTATGATTAACACTAACATAAAAGTTATTCCTGTTTGATATTAATAATCGTAATAATATTATTAGTATTCTTGTTGTTGTTGAGGTGGTGGTTGTTGTTTATTTTAAGGAGAACAAGATCTATTTTAAGGAGAACAAGATCTTCCGTATCTTGCCCACAACAAGATACGGAAATGAAGTATAAAGACAATATGAGCACTCAGCTCAATTTTATTTCTGTGTCCTTGTTTTCGTGCTGCAGTTCAGTTTTGAATACGCAAGATCAGCTTGCCCAACGTTGTACTCTTTTTTGTAGGTATTGTTGTTACGCCCTAATAGTGTCCAGATAAATTAGGCCTCTCAATATATAGAGAACGTTTACAGATTCATATTGCTCTTTAAGCTTTTTATAACCATGAAAACAAATTGAAGGGCACTTCGCGAAGCTCTATAAGTACTACACAGAATAGAACCACCAACACTTTATTTGCGCAAATTTTCCCGTCATACATATGGCAGTCGCCATAGAAACATAACTGTCGTTATCGACTGCAACGGATAAATCTATACAACACAGGCGTACCTGTTCACTGGTACGTAATCAATTTTATGTGTGAAATTATCTCCATAGCTGCACATGCAAATATTGATTTCCAAGCTTCACTGTTTTATTATAAAGAAGTTTACAAACATTTGAAATATCCCCTCACGAGCAATTTTCAGTCTTATGACAACCCAGTTTTTGTGTTCCAAGAGTTGCGGAGCAAGACGGAGACGGTTACATGTAAATGCGCGATTGTTAAACAGCTCGTGTACCAGAAATTTCGGTGTCAATTTTGGTAGTGCTGGCAGTGGGGAAAAAATGCAATGGACACGTATAATGAAACTGAAGGGCCAGAACCCGGAACAAACCACGCCCCTTCGGTCGGGTTTGTTTGCGACGAATAATATCAATTTTTCGAAGTTCGTTCCGTAACAGGACTTTATACGAGCCTCATCTTTTGCCAGGAGGCGTGTTAATCATTTTACTATTGCGTGGAAAACATTTGAGATGGCACCTAGTCTTACACTATGCGAATCCCGCAAACTGTGGTAGATTCGAGGACCAATCAGTCATGCCTGAAATCATTCAGGCATGACTACTCATCTTCAGCAGAAGCCGCGGCAATGTGTTCAGCTGCCTAGGTGCTTGTGTACTCGTGCACCTTTAGCGGGTAACTTCGTTAGTTCTCAAGGCAACATATTATGGTGAACTGCCCACGTTTTTTATGCATTTGAGAAAGCCGGCATTTTCAGGAGACTAGGGGCCATAGTTATGCAAGCAAACGTATCATTTCTCGCATTACACTTTAGGCGCCCGCTTTGCTAGTGAATGAGCAGACGACAGGAGAGGGGCCTGATAATGCAACCTGTCCCACTGCTAGGTTCTCACAGCTCAAGTAATAGCGGGGCCATTCTAGCGAAGGCGAGGCACAATAAGCTCTCGTAACATATTTACCAAAATTCGACCCGTATTCGCAAGTCAAATCAACATGAGAATGCACTGCAGAGTTGCATCATGGCGGATTCAACGGAGGTCACCACGTCCCCTGTCGCTAACACCAATATTGAGTTTTCTGCAGTGTGATTGTAGTTCACGCTGCTTTGTAGAGGGGAGCGGGTGTTGTTGACGCGGAGCATCTTATTTTAGTCGGCACCATGATCCTGCAAGCGCGAGCGGTGTTTTTGAAGTGGTCGCGTTTTGTGTGTAATGCACATGGCACACCGCGTCCTCTGCCAAATTTGATTATATACTTCGGACGCCGCAGCGACAATGAAGTCACTGGATACAGTGGTCATTGATTTGTTCGAAGTAAATAGGTTACACACTGGTTGCCTCACCTGGAAAGAAGATATCTGCTTGGCCGTTCGTTTCTTTTTTTTTTCACGGGCGGCACCATTTCACCGTGCTCATACCGTATACGACTTGCACTCTGATGGTTTTGAACCTCAGTACGTAGCTTCCCTATATTGCCGCCAGGGTGCTGCATGAATTGCTGAAGTCACGAATAAGCACCATCAGCATTTTAGCTTGTACCGCTTCTGAGTATTATGAATTTCCACCCCATATCATGTCTATCCTACTTCTTCAGCTTGCCTTTTTGTTGCAGCGTACAATTATCTAAGATGCCCTTTGTCAAAGCCTTATTTCGTGGTATAAAGCTATCGCATGAATTTGGCATATCAGTCGATTCGGATACTGGTGTGCGTTACGCTATATTTTACAAGTTAAATCTGCAAAGCCAATAATGCGTTCTAATATTTTTCTTGTCCTCCTTCCTTACTCACCTGTCTAGTGCGACGATTGCGTTGTCTTTTGGAGCATGTCATCCAGAACGTGTCAACAATACAACGAGGCCCCCACATATAATTTTCATTCTGGCAGATGACCTTGTAAGTATAGTGGTGATTCTGAATCTTTATCTACGCCTAAGTAACTGCGAATAATGGTTTATTCACAAACAAATTGTGCAGATTAGCAATCACAGATACTATAAATCATATATCCCCAGACTGCACGTAACTGGCATAACGCACAAACAGCGTTAACTTCCTGGGATAGTAAGTTTGGTTTGAATAAAATTTCGGATATTGTTTAAGGACCTTTTTTCAAACTTATGAACTATATTATTGTGCACACCTTCACTATGACTTAGTTGTTCACCATTGTGATCATATGTTGTACACGAACAAAGGGAGCGCATGCGCAAACGCATCTACTTCCTGTATGCTTGATCCGGCCAGGCGATAGCTGTTGGTTCTCCAAGCCTCAACGGCAAGGGCTGCGCGGTGCCGTAAGCAAAGTAGCGGTAGAAGGTGAGGAGAAGAAGGCGCTTTATTCTGAACTGTGGTCAAGTTCCTCCTCAGACAAGCTTCCGTTGCTCCTCTGAACAACATGTTGATCAAAAGGCCAGCGCCGACATGGTAGCTCAGCGAGAAGCCGCTTGCGTCCACGTCGTGTAACCGACGGCAGGCCGTATCGCGACACAGCTGCAGACGGGGTCAGAGGGCGCCCAGATGTAGCTCTGCAGGAAAGTTAGAGGAAAGCCACGCACTACATCCAGCCCGCATTGAGTGACGTCAAACCGTTTCCTTTACCTTGAGCTGAGACGAATAGGGGAAAAACACACTACTAAGGTCCTGATTGATTGATATGTGGGGTTGAAACGGCCCAAAACCACTATAATGATTATGAGAGACGCCGTAGTGTAGGGCTCCGGAAATTTAGACCACCTGGGTTCTTTAGCGTGCACCCAAATCTTGAGCACACGGCCTAATCCAACAGTTCCGCCTCATCGGGAAAATGCAAGGCGCGCCGCAGCCGGGATTCGAACCCGCGCCCTGCGGGTCAGCAGCCGAGGTACCTTAGCACTAGACCACCGCGGCGGGGCCCACTACTAAGGTCTAGCGAAGTGCATGGTGCCTGCGGCCCGGAAACACTTTCTTCGCAAACTGCTATTGCGCAGTCGAGCTATTGCCAGTTTGCGTGTTCTATTGGAACCTTAACATTTTCATTATCCAGTATACATGGTTAGCATACTGCGTCACAGTCTAAAACATTGGCACTGCCTGCTCAGCAGGCCGCAGTATACTATGTTCGTTAATTATTACGGCTAATAAGCTCCTAGATATTTCAATTAAGATTGAGTTAGTGACCCAGAAGACTAACTCAACTTCCTCATCACTTGCCTTAATTCAGTCATCAGCCTGTAACATGGAATGATTAAACATATCCATTACGTCCCTTCACAAGACAAATTGCATTTCGCGACTTTCATTTCGCATTCTGCGGTGTCACATGAGGCGTAGCTAGCGCTGTACTAAATGTCTTTCTGGTACGTGATGTTTCGTTCACAATAGTTAGGAGGTAACCAGCGTATTTCGTTTGTATGGTTCTATGCTTTATGCTACAGAATCTATGCTTCAGAATCTATGCTTCACTACCCCCCTTACACAGACAACTTAAGGTTTACTGTACGAATGCCACAATTACTCAACATACCCATACGCATGCTATTCGCTTTCTGCGTATGTGATACATCACTGATTTAACGAGAAAGTTCAATGATTGAGCAGTTTTCTGGTGCTGACTCGCGCATCCCCAGGTTCTAACATCATTTGCATTGGTGCCACTGGTGGAGCGGAGTGATCAAACAAAGCACAATTGAGGAAGCCTTAGTTATCTCCTTCAAAGCTACCCTGCTAACCTTCCAAAAACTCTGTGGCCTCTATGAGACACTTTAATTTCTCTTCGGTCTGGAGAGGCTTGAGTATATGCAATGCCAATAAATGGTCGCGCTCACGTCACCGAGCGGATCTTAGAAAACGCCCTTCAACAAAGGATAGCAGACGAGATGCAGCAGTCGCTTTTTTGTTCGGATGCGCAAGCTGATTCTTATAACGCTTTCGTGCGAAATAACCACTGCGGCATTGCTTGTTTCGTGCATCAGTCACCAGGAGTGACACACTGTGACAAAATAAATTCGTTTGATTCCTGCTAGACGGGAAGCTTTTGTTAAAATATCGTCCATATAACTCGGAGCAGTTGACGCTGTCAATTATCACCCGCAGTACGACACGGTACAACGGTTGAGCTACGCCAAGCTTGCTTTATCGTTACGTTGAATAATGAGTTATATTGGTCAAATGCGTGTTTTTTTTTCTCTAATAATCGCGTAATTTTTTGCAAAGAGCACCCAAAAAAACGCACTGGTAGTGCGTGTAAGCCATATATATATATATATATATATATATATATATATTATATATATATATATATATATGTACACCATGAATCCGGAGTCGTGCAAGGTGCTAATGTTTACTTTAGTAGCTGAACCCTAACAAATATTCTTAGCAAGTGTGTGACATTTAGAATAAGATACTTCATTTTTCGTAGGAAAATCATGTTATGAATCATGTGAGTGCGTATTCAGTCATCCGTAGCTGCTACCACCCCCCACTGTTTTTGTTGAGTGCTGAAGCGGCGTTGTAGGTCAGTGCGGTCCTAGGAGCGTCATTCCGGTTGAGATCGAACTTAACCAACCGATTGAATTTGTTTATATCCACTGAAATACACCTCAGTCGTCCAAATATCATTGGTAGTTTTACTCTATGAGTTGTCCATAATTACCTTGATGAAAAATTTACATGGAGCGCGTCGTGGGCCCGGCATGGAAGTGCTTCTTTTTGTACATATGTCATAAGTACAAGTACACGGCGAACATTTTCGTATTTAAACTTGCTCAATACCATAGGACGAATCATGACGAAAAAAATGCGCAACATGCTATGCTGAAATGGCAGTTACCCAGACAAGATATTGACCCGCAGTTTTGAAAGAAGCGCAGCATTATCAGAACCGAAAGTTCAGACAGTGTTCGAGATGTACGCACGGTGACGCTGATTAATCAAAGCCTCTAAAAAAAAGAAAATCTATACGTCTTTTAAAAAATGACGTTGAGATTCAGCATCTTCACAACGAGGCTAGAGAACACCTAGCGCACTTAATGGGCATTCGCACAGGAAGTTGAAGGTGGTGAAGGCCTCGAAAGTTATAGCGACGCTGATGATACCGCTGTAAACTCAAGAGCATACAGTTGCACTTTTTTCTTTCTTCTGCTCTTCAAACTTCTTTTCACTACATATTCAATTTCAATGTGTTCCTTCTCTAAAACTGTTGAAATGAAAATAAAATAATTTTTCAGGCACGACGTCAGAAGCGCAACATATGGTGCGGAATAAATGAAGCGCCGCATGCCACGAACAGGTTCGACGAGCTGACGCGACTGTTAAAACAACAATATATACACTCGCAGCCGCAATCCGTGCCACTATGTTTCCAATGAACGTCCCTTGTATATTTCGAACGGCGTTGCTGTTCGACGAATTTGCGTGACGTTGAAATCTGCGGTGTTGCAAAAGCACATTTGTGAGCATGCATTATTTTCGAGATCCTTGTTTCCTCGACTAACCAAGCATGCAGCATCCGAGCGACTAAAAAGGCTGTAGGACTGGGCACGTTGGTTATGAATGCCAATCAGCGCAACCGACAGGAGGTGCTTCATATTCTCTATTCGGGGCCGTCCAATCGCCGGCGTTCATTTGCGCTCGTAATTCGAGAGACGCTAACTGCGCATGATGAGATTCTGAGCATGACTTGACCAAAGTAATATACTGAGTAGAGTGCTAAATGAAAGTGGAATAATAATTTTGCGTGCTTTAAACTGCAAGCACTCACGACGCTACAATTTCTTTATAAACTATTGTCGCGTTAAACTGAAAGTTCCATTCAGCAACGATTCCATTACCTACCAGCGCATCGGTGCACTGTTGGGGCATGGTAACGATGCTACAATATAACCCTTTTCACCCGGAGAAAAAAAGGAGGACGTGAGAACTGGACAGTTATCATGAGTTGGTCTAGTATTTGGGTCAAATAATAATTTCAGCTTAGCTCAATTTATGGGCTCCGGTAAAGCGGCACAGGTCGCGCATGTCTCCTTGAACAAGCAGGCTGGCACACTTCTTCGGCTGCAGCCTAGAAACGCGCAGTGTGCCAACTATACTGCGTGGGCATTGTGAATGATCGCTTTCTAACCGACTTCTCTCGAATGGTCTGTCATTTGATTATATCATGCCGAGGTTACTAATAAGTCTGGCAAGTAGGTCTTCTTGCAAGTAAGGTACCACCAGTTTGATTTTTTCTACAATGTCGAAAGAATAAGGTCGCCCTGTGCCTACTATAATCAATAGAAGACCATTAACACCAACTGCCTCCTCTTTTACTTGTCCAACAGTCTTGAGCCTCAAGATTAAGCTTGTTATCCTAAGCATCAGTCATATCGACGCTTCTTGAATGTTAGAATGCGCTCTGCGCGTGAAGAGACATCGATGGCCATACGCCGACTAAATTAGCGGTATTTCATCCTTCGCATGTACTTGCATGTGTTACATAGCACACTATCTGTACTTCTCAATGACCACGATTGTATCAGGCGGTAAACGTCTTTGCATGAATTTTCTCATCACATCTAGGACTCTTGCTTACTTCACGAGGTGATAGCCAATGTTGGCGATCACTGACTGAAAGTTTGCTACATACACCAGCACGTGTGTGGCTTTAATGTCACCATATAATTTTTTCGCAATGTATCACTGGGAATACGGAGCCAGTTCACCCTTGATACGAATAATTTGCCCTTCACCCTTCAAGTGAATCGCAAAGAATTATTCGTCTTCTTACCCTGCTAAACTCCCGATATGGGTGGATTGATATGACTGTACCCTTTAGATCAGGCGGTGGCTAACGCCACCGAGCCGTAATACTTATTGAACCAAGAACTAGATTTATATTTTTTTAATAGTGAGGTTGAGGACTGGTACTTTGCACTGAAGGGTTTATTTTTCACTCGTGTCTTGACTTTAACCACCAATCAGATACCTCCTTCTATTTAATTCTACCCGCTTAAAGTCTATTTTGCCCTCGCTGTCCCTCAACCCCAATGCTTTGAAAAACTCTGCGCCATCATCCTGAACTATAGGGTGAAGCCCTTTATAGAACATTATCAAGTGTTCAACAGTTTTCTCCTCCTTTCCACACGCACTGCATATCGTGTCCTACGCCTTCGCATTTGGCCCGATATGTCTTGGTTCGCAATACTCCCCGTCCTCGCCTCAAACAGTAAAGAACTACCTTGAGTATTATCATAGATTTTTGTTGGCAATTTCCTGCTTAGAAGTTTGATAAATTCTCTCGTGCGGACTTTTTATACATGCCGATTTTCCACATATCGGTCTCCGCGTCCTTCATCTTCGTATTAGCCGATAATTTTTTTTTTGGTTTGGCCCCGTGCTGTTTTCTAAGTATCTACCCGTCGATTTTTTTATTCGCTCCCTCCATTTTGTATCGACATTCTTTATGTACAAGTATCTGAAAACCTTCCTAGCCCAACGCACCTCCCCCGTTTCTCTCAATCGCTTCTCAATATTTATCTTCCTGCTAGCTTCCCTACCCTCAAATGATGTCCATCCCATATCACCTTGTACTCCATGATTTGGTGTATACCCGTGAGCTCCTAAGGCAAGCCTACCTATTCCACGTTGCTTAATTTCTAGTCTGGCTTAAACTTCTAATCTCATGCACAAGACCGCATTGTTGAACGTCAGACCAGGAACCATGACCCCTTTCCGAACTCCTCTCACAACGTCATACCTACTGTATTTCCACAGCGCCCTATTTTCAACTACTGCTGCATTCCTGTTACCTTCAGTCATCACGTATATTTCGTGTTTCCTTGGGTGCTCGGTCCCATAGCTTATCCATACGCCCAGATATTTGTATTCATTTGTTATCTCTAGTGTGAGCTCCTGTATTCTAAGCTCACTACCTTCATTATCATTGAAAATCATGACTGCTGAGTTTTCCCTACTGAATCTGAAATCTAACCTATCTCCCTCATTACCACATATGTCCATCAATCTCTGCAACTCTTGCCTGTTGTCGGCCTATATTTATTTATTTATTTCAGATGTACTGCCAACCTCACACATGTGGCCTTAGGCAGGGGTGGGGAATACAAAAAAGGAAACAAATATGAAAATACAACAGGAAAGGAAACATGTCACGCAGAGCTACGCCATCAAGAACTAGTGCATCAAAGTAAAACGCCAGCACTTACACAATTGTAGTGGTTTACGCGTACACGTACAGAAAGAAAGAAGAAAACATAAAAAACTATGACGACAAACATATGTTCATACACAACTAAAGAAAAAAACATCATATAACGGGTAAAAAATCTGCAACATTTGAAAATACAAACGCATTGATATGAAGAAAGTGATAGAAAGTGGAACATAAGTGGAAGCCTGTTCAGGATGCGCGGTGCAATAATAGAGGGCGAAGCGCAAAGAAAGATCAAAGTCAAGTGGGTTGCTGGTGTTTAAGTTTTCCCACGAACGACTGAACGGTCTCGCAGTTCACCAGATCGGCAGAAATAGTATTCCAATTAGTAAAACTGCGCGAAAAAAAAAACGTTTTAGAGGCTTTTGTTTTACAGGAATACTCCTCCAATTTTTTTGCATACCCGAAGCGAGTTGATCGGTGGTGAACCGTTTTTATGTACGCGTGCTTGTCTAAGCGTAGCTTGTCGTGGTAAAGTAGAAACATGTACTTCAATCGATCTTGTTGCCGTCTTGCCTGCAATGTATCCAGGCCAGCTTTTTCACCAGTTCACTGGGTGGCGCAAGAGCACTGTAGTGATTATATACAAATCGGATTGCTTTTCTTTGAATAATTTTTAGTGTTTTATTATTTACTTGGCTATGAGGGTCCCAAACCACAGATGAGTACTCGAGAGTCACACGGATAAAAGATTTACACGCAATTAATTTCAATTTTGGGGTATATTTGCACAGAGAACGTCTTGTAATTGCGAGTTTTTGTAAGGCTTTCTTCTCAATGTAGGCAACAAGCTCACTCCATTTTGAAATCTGCACTTAATACAACCCCCAAATATATATAAGTTTTAACAAGCGATAGCTTTTGACCATTGATGGAATAGGAGTGTTTCAAAGGAAGCCGCTTGCGCGTAACGATCATAGCAACCCTTTTCTTTTCATTAATCTTCATTTGCCACAATGCACACCAAGAATATATTTTCGTTAACGCTGAGTTTAAAAGAACCTAGTCGTCTGCACTAGGTATTAACCCTATATCATCTGCGTTCATCAATGTTGGTAGTGCTTGTTCAATGAGTTTCCCTTCAATTAAGGACGGCTCCCTCTTTACATGCGTCTTTGAATCCGGCACGCACAGGCTGCTCTTGCCCATAGTTTCTGTCCAGTTGAAGTCATAACACGATTGCGCTTTTTTATTACCCGTTTATCCGTACGCTGACCTTTTTCTCACTAATATTTTTATATGTGCGTCACAACCATGGTGATGTTGTGGCGCAAACATTGTACAAGAGACTAAATATCAGCAAAGATGTACAGCGGACTTATATTGTTCTATAAATTTGGTACAGATAACAGATTTATTCGGCAAAATATGCATCACCCAATATTAGCCATGAAGCATCTCGTAGCTGCCACATGACTTCGCTGAGTTCATGACAAGTTCTAAGGTGTGTTAACTTTTTTCGCGGCGTTTTTGACGCTTATAATTTGCAGGGGTGGAATGACGTCAGTTTTCACGGGTCACGACAGATACCGACTCCGAACATAGACGCCCTGGCTGCGAGTGGCGTCGTTCTACAGCGCCACTACTCAACCTCCACCTGCTCACCTTCACGTGCAGCTTTCCTGACATCACGCTACCCGCCACGTGTCGGTGAGAGCAGCGTGCGTAATTAGACTGACAAAAATATTCTGCTACGTAGACAACAGTTCACGCTCGCACTGTAAGGCCACATTCACAATTGAAAATTGAAGCAAAAACGCAAACGCTTCAGCGGACGGAAAACCATGTCCGCACGCGTCGAAAATGTTCACATTCGTTGTGCCCCTCATGCATCCCTCTGCCACCGCCGCCTTCGCTACTTTGAGGATTTATTAGATTTGCATGCTCGCATGCTTTGTTGTCACTTTATATATATATATATATATATATATATATATGACACCCCACGGAGGATCAGCCGGGCTGTGCAAAAGCGAGACACCTTGGCGCATGCCGACTAGCTTCTGCTGCGGTGCCAACTTCCAGTGTTTTCGGCAATCGTAACTCAAACCACGATGTTGATAGAAGCGTCCTCGTTGAGACCATGAAGCTGCATTGTGCCGCCGTGATGAATGGCGGCACAATACAGCTTGTCACGGTGAATGCAGAATGTCACGGTGAACGAACCACGACTTGAGAAGCTTTGCTTCCCACCATTGTGCCCGAGCCAACGTCGTCGCATTATTGAATTAGAAGGCATGTCCTGGCAATAGTAGTACACTTAGGAAGGATGCCACCCACTTAGGTGGTGAAATGTATCTGTCGTTTCCGTTATATTTTGTTAGGTTTGAGTATATATATTTAATCGTGCCCTTCTCCTTTCGGTTCAAGTAAATGACTTAGTTGTTCATCATGACAAGACGTAAGTCTCTATGAGCCATTGTCCCAGCGGTGTTCCTTCAGGGGGAAGTGCTGTGATGAACGATTGTCCCCCCACTTCTTGCCAACAGACATACCTGCTTTCAATAATTTCTTTATGGAAAGCAAGCAGTCATTCATACTCAGCACTTCCCAGGCAGCAGTGTTCCTGGTGGAGGGGCAAATCATTTACAACAAAAAGGTCTTGATCCCGAATATATGTGACGATAGTAGTATGTTTATAGCATGCAAACAGTACTTTTTACGTCGTTATAACTCTACTAGCAAAATAATGAAGGACCATAGCTTTTCTTAAGGGTGAAACAATGAAAGCGATTGCAAAAACGGCAAGCAGGTCGAAACTTTCTACGCGCTACGCAAACAATGACACACTTGAAAAACGCAGGGGTATATACAGGACGAGTGCAGATGGATACAGTTGCTTGTTAGACTAGCCGGTATTTCGCTCTGTAATCTCGCGATGAGTTGCACTTTTGAGGTGAAGTTTAGGTGTATGTTTATCGATGGATTGGGTGGCGTGGCATGTATCTTAAGTCAACAAGCTCTCTTCTAACTGTTTCCGCCTCGGTCACACATGTAAAACAAGTTTTTCCTAGGCTTATGGCTATCCTCTTGTATTTTTACGTGTTGCTGTCTCTCTTTTTTACCATCTTACTAGTTTGTATCCTTCCCCCAGGTATGAACTATTTGCCCTTAGATGGTGCATCGAAGGCCGCCCTCCCACTCCGCTTCGAGGTGCTACCGCAGTGGCTAAAGAGACTTGGATATAGCACTCACATGATAGGAAAGGTAAGATACATACGTAGGTATTGCAGCCCACAAGGAAAGCAGATAGATGTGGCAGCGCAAGAAATCTCGTATATGCGTGTATTCATGTATCATGCTCTGCATTTTCTCTGAGACTCTGTCGACCACAAAAAGAGCTCTAGGCACTATTCAGTCATCGCCATATAAAAAAAACATGGCAATGCGAAGCTCCTAAGTTCTTTTCAGTCAAATCATTTTCTACAGACTACTTTGCCGCCTACTTTCGCAAATCTCGTTTCACTCTTGTGGTCAGCGTTAGCGTGATTACATGGGAAGTTACTTGGACAAACGTCGCACCGATACACGGTACATGTCATGAATTACGGCGAGCTTTTTTAATAGATAAGTTGCGGCCTATAAATTCTAGAGCGAATGCTTCACTAATCCTAAACTGTCAGCGAACAACAAACTCTCCACAAATAGGTGTAGAGAAAGTTGACAAACAGGTTCCACGCCTCCATACCAAAAAGGAACTCCCAAAAAGCAGAAAACGGAGCAGTATTCCAAATGGGCAGAAAAAAAAGCAGATGTGTCGTGGGCTATGATGGCTATTTCTCCACCTATCTCACCAATCGTGTGCCGCGGCACTGGAAGGGGCCCGAACAACCTGGCGTCGAAGGAGCCGATTCGAAAAAGGCAGCGAAATGCGCGGAGCTGCTGCTAATCCCACATTAAAACTTGTAAAATAAATGACCGATTCACTTCGCAGGTCATTATTCTGAAGTGAACTTCGGATGTCACCAAAAATTATGACAGCTTCACTACTGTGAGACATGAGAAAACGTGCAGCATGGGCATGGAGCAATTTTTTGTTCACTAAGTTCTGACTAGAATGTTTACGAAAGCGTGAATGACGTCAATGTTTGAGGTCAGCACGCAGGGCTTCCCCGGCACTGGTAGAATGTTGCTATGGTGATTCACAAGTACACTCTTCGACATATGCGCGAATTTTCGCGGTGCTTTAACGACAGCCTGCTTGTTACGGCAGATGAGATACGCGTCGTCTGCAACGAGTTCAGTCAGCTTGTTTTTCTCCACCACATGAATTCACGTAGTGACACAGCGCCGACATAGAGACGGTGCAGGGGAAGAACTTGTGCTCACTCGATGAGCTGTTGGCGCACTCTCTTATGCCCTGCAGGAGTGAGCCACGTTTCCGAAATATTTTACAATTTCAAGTTTGCAAATATTAGTTGTTGACTATTCCGTATGTCGGCAAGCCGAGCCTTGAAGTTCTTTGCGCCTTAAAATCTCAGGTAATCCAGTGATACGCCCTATCAGGCGTCACTGTAAACGGCTTCTCCTATCACTCTACTCACAGGAATGCTTTACGCTGTTACTATTGCAGCTTAGAAGTAGAAAATTCGTTCTTGTGAGGTAATAAAAACAAATCTTCAGCCAGCCCCATATAAATATAGCAGTCAATAGAGGTGTATAAATAAGATTATACTCAAATACAATCACCTGATGAAGTTCAAAAGTGCCTGATGAAGTTCAAAACAGACAACGGCGGGGATCCGAGAATGGTCTATCCCAGGGAGACACGTCGTAGCGTCGTATCGCCCACACCTCCGAACATTCCACACTGCAAACAGTTAGCGCATGTACTTTGGACCCACACATAGAACCCCCGCGGTAATTTTCACCGCTGCTTCACATTATGTAATCACTTTGTCCGGTTCAAGCATCACCCACAGGCTTAACGCCAGGAGGAGGTGCTGTTGCAGGAACTGCGTCCTAGATGTACTACCTCGTTCCATCATTTGCGTGTGCTTGGCCACTAAACTGAATTAAATTGGAAGATATACTCTCACTCAGTATGGCTCCAGCACCATCACGTACGGTTAAAGACGTTTTTGGGGGGCGTACAGACACCTATAGACCACATCCAACGACGGTCTTTCTTCATGTGGACCACCCCGCAATAAATCTAGGCTCTCGCAGAGCCACCATGCCGCCTTGCATGTACATGTTGTTAAAGCGTGCTTGACTGATGAGCGAAAGAGTTACAGCGTCAAGACTCATAAGCAGAAACTTCTGTTTAGAACCTTACTTATTGAAGCGGGATCATGGCGGAGGAATGTCAGCCAATTCTTGTACAATTAACTCAAAATGTTCGTGATCGGTGACCCATTTATCGTAAAAGAAATCCACTGGAGTCACAAGGCTTGTTCAATGATTCATTGATTGATTGATATGTGGGGTTTAAACACACCAGAACCACCATATAATTATGAGAGATCCCGTAGTGGAGGGCTCCAGAAATTTCGACCACCCGAGGTTCTTTAACGTGCACTCAAATCTGAGCACACGGGCCTACAACATTTCCGCCTCCATCGAAAATGCAGCCGCTGCAGCCGGGATTCGAACTCGCGACCTGCGGGTCATCAGCCGAGTACCTTAGTCACTAGACCACCACGGCGGGGCAAGGTTTGTACAACGCAACCACAATATTTCTTATGATATTTAAGTAGACATGCAAGCTTTGTTATATTCTGTGTCACCCAAAAAGAGACAAAGAGGATAGGAGCAAGGAAGCAGACAGAAAGGGAGAAGGCAGGGCGTTATACAGAAATATATTCGGTTGGCTATTCTACACTGGGGAAGTAAAAAGAGGAAGGAGGAAAAGTGTGAGAGTGAATTCACTGCAGCTTGTAGAACTCAAGCGCAAGAGAGAGGCGTTCACAAAAATCACTAGCCCTCAGAAAACACAAGAGGGCTTCCATTGCGTTGTAAGCTGTTGAGAGATGTGGACGGTGCTGTAATAACACCTGCACAGAAGGTTGCCGCTCGTCCAGTCGTCGCGATGCGGTGGCAAGTAGTTGTCTCTCCGAGGAATATCAAGGAAAGTGACACGGGTATTTTCGTCGATGCCGCAAACATTGCATGCCGCACTGTCAGTCATTCCTATTAACGACGTATACGCTTTCATGAAAGCAACTCCAAGCCAAAGGTGATAGGGCAGCGAAGATTTACGTCATTGTAGGCCGGATGGAAGTTGGAGTTGTAATGAAGGTTCAAGTTCATGTAGTCTGGTGCTGCGTAAGTTTGGTGTATTTCCCTCAGTCAGCATGAGACTGTGGGGCAGTAGACGTTTCTGCCAGGCCGCGTCCCGTTTTGAAAGTGGAATTGAAACGCGTGAGCAGCAAAATTTTCGAACTCATTTTTGCTCATACCACAATGGCCAGGTAACCACCGAAAGACAATGTCACAGCCTTTTTGTATTAAGAGGTTGTGAAGTTTCGTTGCCTGATATGCCAACTGGTCGAGGCATCCGTGCCAGGAACTGACCGCAGGCACTGTAACGCTGGTTTCAGAAACGTTGAGTTCCTGTGCACTACGCAGAGCCGCGAGTTCTGCCACCTTGGACGTCATCGCATGCCAATCTTACTTCAAAAAAGGTAGGGAAGTTAACCAGAATTGCAATATCCGGTTTCTTAGCCTACTCTAAGCGTGGGGAAGGGAATGTGAGAAAACGTAGGCAGAAGTTAACGGGCGAAAGAAAAACAAACAAGAGCGGAGGAGCTGTATCCTATTCCAACCAAGAGTTGCCGTTCAGTTGAAGAAACTGTGTGTAACTGCGGAAGAATGCATACAAGATCACGGTGACGTGTCTTCTCAGGACTCAGCCACATTGTCCGTTGAATAACTTTTTGTATTTGCTGCAGTTTTATTTAAAGTCCAGTTTTATTGTGTTTTACAAACAGTTGTTTTTGCAAAGCGATGTCGTACGCATAGTGTCTTCTGTAAGCCGTGTATGGCGTGACTATTACTCTGTCGAGGCTGGCAAGACTCCAGAAGCAGTTTGAAATGATGAGCTCTTCTTAAAAAATAGTTTAGGTATGTTGATGAGTTTGAGCGTTCTTCAAAAAAAAAGCCTGACTTTGCAGACTGTTATGATTTTGCAGACTGAGTATATAATGTTTGATCTGTTTTTAGCTCCCATGAACCTGACTTGCGTTTTACTTAGAGGCTCCCCAAGCATTCGGTCTGGCAGTTTTAGACTTAAAAATAACGTTCTGCAATATACATGCTTGTTCGGGCTACTATCCAATGCCCCGCTTGAGTCGGCGCATTATAAGACTATTAGGAGAACTATAGCGTTGATGTGCCTGGGGAATGCTTTCAAAAAGAATGCGCAGCTTTGAAAATCAAGTATGCCATCTTTCGGCTGCAGTGTTCCCGAAATGGGTCTTTACTGGTGTTTCTGAAACCCTCGTTCTCAAGGGTAAACCGGGAACAGAACATGCGATGAAATAAGGACACCGGGAGACTTTTAGGCATGGGGTCGTGCCACATGTTTTATAAGCTTTACCACAACTTCCAGAAGGTGACAAGTAGACACGTGTTTGCTATGAGTTTCTCTGACACCAATGGGCTGGGAAACTTGTGCCGACCTCTTTGCAACGCCAGTAAACGTGAATGCGAGCGAAGCATACAGCGCTGTTCGTTAAGTGTTCTACTGGAGGAATGCATTCCATTCTCATGCCATGCAATATGTTCTATGTTGGACAGACCGGAAGCTGTGTCAATGACCGTTTGGAGGAACACCCACAAAAACTGCAAAAGCTTGATGACAAGTACGCACACTTAGTTTAGCATATTAGTAAGTGCACAGGATATGTGGCCCGTTTTAAATGGACGACAATTCTATGCAGGAGCGATGACAGTACTAAAACTATCCTTTTATTAAGAGACTGGATAAGAAGTGCGTCACCCTCCTCCCCGATTTGCAATGTTTGAAGCGAGCTTCATCTGCTGCATGCGGCTGTTGGGTCCTAGATTGAAAAAAAAATCTTTGGTAACGTTTGAAGATTCTGGCTGGCTTTCTGCGTCCTTGCCGCTAAAAACCTTGTTACGTATTTCTTTCTTCTTGTTATTTCTTCACTCTGGCATGTAGAGTGTGTTTGATTTGACCATTAGAAAAAACAATTTTGCAAGTCAAGTGTGCTTGTCATGTCTTTTGCTGGAGAATGTTCGCGTTGGTAATCTCTCGCCCGACAGTCAACCAACTTACCAAAAAAAGTTTTGGTGTGGTACTGAAAACAGTCCACACAGGAACTGATTTCATTGTGCTAACAAATACATTAAAAACTTATTTAGCTTGAATTGCACACAAATTGCAGGCTGTATCGACCAGATTCGTTCTGGGTACCATCAACAGTGGGCTCACTCTTTCTCTGCCCAAACAATGCGTCCGAGCTGGCGTCTCTCACAATTAGTGATGACAGTACATTGTCCTGTGGGTAGAGTTAACTTGCCAAGTTCGGAAAACTTCGTTGAGCCAATAGATGGAAAACAACAACAATACACCTTAAATTCAATGACGTGAAGTCTGCAGATTTACTAGCGAATTCGAAAACAAAAGTTTGGTATTGCATTCCCGCTCTTTAAAATACAAGTTAAACTGACATTAGTGACCTGCCTATCTCAACATTTCTATATTTTGGCCTTAATGTCCATTCAGGCCGGCATAATGGGCCCAATATTGGCTAGAAATATAAAAAATAGGCAGATTCCACCTACACTTGGAATCGATTATATGCGAGGCACAAATGAGGAAGGCTGGTCCTCCCTCATTATATACTTATATGCTACTTTGAAATCAGCACAACGTTACGAGGCCGACGTAAATGATGTCATACATAACTTCTATGCCATGATTATATTGTTTAGCATGTAATTTCCTTTCGTGGTCTATTCGCGTCACGTGATACCAAGTTAGCTATATGTGGGGCTAGCGAAACGGCTGTGAGCACGTTATGAGCGTAGTAAGTAATCATGTTTACCTGAGACGCATGTCGTGATTATCACGTTTGTACGTGTCATCTAGCTTTCTCGATCATTTGCCTCACGTAATACTGAATCTCGTATACGATAAGCTAGCAAAACGGCAGCAAGCGCATCGTGAACATGGCTTGTAGTCATATTCAAACATGACACGCATTTCATGATTATCATGTTGCACCATAAACTTTCGTCGTCCCTTCACGTCCCGTAATACTAAATTTTGTATATGTGAAGCTAGCAAAACGACCACGAGTGCACGATGAGCGTGGCGTGTAGTCATTCATGATCTACATGACACGTATGTCGTGACTTTCGGGTCTCTTACTAATGTTCGCCGTACAGTCATGTAATACCATACCAGTTTTGCTATATATCATGCGAACGAAACCACCGCTAGAGCAGCAAGACCATGAAATGTAAATCATGACATTCATGAGAAACATGTAATGAATTTTATGTTATGACTTGTTGCTTAAGGTCGTCATACAGTCTTGTTATGACATACCAATTTTGGTATTGACACCATCATCGAAACGGTCAGGAAAGCTAAACATCGTAGGCGGCTAGACAGACAGACAGACAGACAGACAGACAGACAGACAGACAGACAGACAGACAGACAGACAGACAGGCAGGCAGGCAGGCAGACAGACAGACAGACAGACAGACAGACAGACAGACAGACAGAGAGATAGATAGATAGATAGATAGATAGATAGATAGATAGATAGATAGATAGATAGATAGATAGATAGATAGATAGATGGATAGATGATAGATAGATAGATAGATAGATAGATAGATAGATAGATAGATAGATAGATAGATAGATAGATAGATAGATAGATAGATAGATAGATAGATAGATAGATAGACTAGACAGACAGACAGACAGACAGACAGACAGACAGACAGACAGTGCGTGGGTCACGCCTGCTTACTTGCATTGGAGTTGCTTGCTGTCATAGTCAAGAGATGATGCCCTAACATAGTCGCGAGGACCCACTTACTGCCCGTAGCCTGAAATATAGCCGCTGAGGCCGGTGCGTGAATGTTACTCGAGTACGTCGTCATTAGTAATGCAGTTTGTGTACCATAATGGTAATTGTGTGAGAGCAATAATATCTGTAGTATGAAATAGCAATTCTTGGGTATCCCAGAACATCATAGACATCTTGCAACCAGCTGCTGATTTCAATTTTTGATTTGGTAAAACAATTTTTCGATGAAAGTTACAGGTTTCCATAAAAAGAATGCTTTGTCGAAGCTCTGCTGATATAAGTGCCGTGATAATTTCATTTTTGGGGTCTCTTCACCCTACAGGCTCCATTTGCAAAGCTGCTTGGCCATCAATAGTAATGTTCAAGCTGTGTAAAGTTTTAGCCCATCCGAGTTGATTTTTTGTTGTTGTTGGCATCCAGATGTCGCGTTACGTCAGAGTAACGGAGTTGCGTGAGGTAACTAATAACGATTAGGACTTGAGCACTTCAACTCACGAACTTCACCACATCACTTCAACAGAAAGGGATGTGAACCTAGTGATATTGGCTGTTTTCAGCAATTGAGTGAGATCAACTGGTGCACGTAATACCGTTTTTCTGCCGTGGTATGATATCGCGACCTTCGCTGATTATTACACCAGCGACAAAACAGTAATCCTTTCTTTGTGGAGTTATAATGCTATCATTTCTTTCTTGTTTTGAGACAATGTCACTTCTGTAAAAGTCTGAGAAATGGTTGAACTCAACCTGCTGATGTCAGCTTTCCAACCCCGCATGGGCGTTTCTTGCCTGTCTTAGAAAAATAATAAAAGTTGAAGCGGCTGTTTAAGTTGGCATCTTTTATAAATATCCTTCTACCTTGCTATCATGCCCTGACTGTGTATCATGTGCAACTACTTATCCACTGTCAACATTTCTTAGTCAGAGGCTTTTCATTTGCTGCGCAGTGGCACCTTGGATACAAAAGCCTTGAGTACACACCAACTGGGCGTGGTTTCGACACATTTTTCGGATACTACAACGGTTTGGAGTACTATTACAACCACTCGGCCCAAAGGTGAGTATATGTCATCAACGTCGTTTAACGACGCCTGTGAGCAAGATTTTGTCTTATTTATCAGCCGAGCGAGCGCTCTGACAAAAGTTAGAAATTCATAGTCGAACGTGACAAGTCTGATGGATGCGTCTGCATCCCATCAGCAACTGTAACACTCAATCGTACATGACACGAATGAGCACACGACGACTGCGATCCTTATGAATGTTGACTTATTTACCGCTACGTGGGTTATAACAGAAAGCGTTGGCAAGCTCGTTGTCTTATCTTTTACTTAAACGTTAGGTGTTGTTAAGGGGTGTCTGTTCACATGAAATGCCCCTTGTAGAGCAGAAAAGACCATATCCTGATTAGGTTATTCATTCATCTCATTACGTTGTTTTGTAATAGTGTATCTTGACAGCACGGTATCATGATGTTTATTTTTCAAATTTTCTTACACCGTCGTGTTATGCTCGTGTTTGTATGTTTTTGCATATGACAGTGATATTAGTGTATAATATTTCTACTGAAAACGCCAGTTTTGATCCAATTGGCAATAAAAATTTGTCAATAAAATTAACTAGCTTGGTAAATTCGTCCACATTTAGCTTGAAATGTGGCTCCTTTTCTAATATACCCGATGGCAATGCTGCCGTTTACCTTCCGCATCAGAAGAGCTTCTCGCGGTGTGTTGTAACAGTCAGTCATGAGCGCCAGCACACAATCTGGTTCTAAATGAGCGGGTAGAATAGCCTCAGACTGGGCACGTTTGAGGGTATGAAATGCGCCTGACCAGCAGTAGAAGCGCTTTTGTCGAGCGCTTGTCGCAAAGCTTGCAGTCATTTTGCGTTTGTCGTCTTGCCTGGATAATTTCGCAGTCAACTAGAGTGTCTAAGTATAAATAAAACTTAAAGTAAACAGCTACCAAATTACAGAACTTTTAGCCCTACTATCACAAGACTCAAATCTTGCAGGTGTGCTACTTGAAGGCTAATTTTTGTGCGCATAGTATACGCTATTTTAAAAGATCTTTCAGAAGCTACGAAGTCGAATCATCGAGGGGTATTTCAGTGGGTTCCAAGTCACTGCAGAATCAACGGAAATGAAATGACAGATGAGTCGGCGAAAACAGCTCATCATTCCACGTAAACGCGCCTCATTCCTGAAACTCAATACGATGTAAATACAATTTTAAGGGCAACAAAACGTGAATAATGCTTGTCTACTTGGTTCACAGGCAAAACAAAGGAATTGATCTTGTATGCAGTTGACCCTAATCTTGAATGCCGATTAGACCGTCGTCTCCCAAGGCGTATCAACACCATCATACATCGCCTCAGACTCAGAACTGCGCACACGACGCATTTCATTCTTCGTATTCAGTGTGCAACATTGCCAGCATGTTCAATCGGCCATGACGTTGAGGATATCTATCACCTCTTGCTTGGCTGTCCGAAACACGACACACGCCGAAGGCGACTCGAACAGGAATTCCATAAGCCAGATCCCAAGCAGCCATTAGGTAAAATACTCGGCCCACGGCCATCTAAAACAAATGGCAGGCAATGAGGTGTTGTAACGAGTTTTCGAAGAAACAAAAACTTGTGAGCACTACTAAGCGGATTAAGTTAAAAGTAAACGTGGCGACTACGTGTTTGTTCTGCCCATAGGAAAACTTTTGCACTCACTTATGTGAAACTTTATATGTCTATATGTGAAGTTTTTATTCTTTGTTTGTAAAAATCAAACGGAAAGAGTAGCTACCGCCAAGTAATGGTGACAACTCTATAGTCTATTTTTTATTTGATCTAAAAAACTGAAATCTATAAGACAGGCAAGTAAACTTAGCGCACCCTACTGGCTATTAGGTACCTTAGGTTTTCTCAACGAAAACAATATTTTGATAATCCCGAGTATGCTTCCAATTTTTTCCTGCACATCGGTCTAATGTTCGCTCATATGTACTAGAACCAACTTTTCAGGATGGGATCTGTGGACTGGATTTCTGGCGCAACAATGGTAGCGAAATGAAAGCTGTCACTGACCTCAACGGCACATATTCCACGCATGCCTTCACCGATGAAGCAAGGCGTATCATCGTTGCCCACGACACAAGAAAGGTACATGTCAGTAGCACGTAATAATAATGATCTGTGTTTTACAACACAATCAATCCGAGTGAAAAACGAGACTTTCTTGCTGAACCACAACTGTATCGCTTGAAAAAGTCTTACTTACGTTT
Source organism: Rhipicephalus annulatus (assembly GCA_013436015.1). Taxonomy (NCBI): domain Eukaryota; kingdom Metazoa; phylum Arthropoda; class Arachnida; order Ixodida; family Ixodidae; genus Rhipicephalus; species Rhipicephalus annulatus. The sequence continues at coordinate 3,533 of WOVY01012892.1, read as the reverse complement.
TCTTGAGAATTTTCAAGCTGAAAACTGTGTCGGGATAAGCCCCAGACAGAAAGTGTGTGTCAATAAGCTCTCTGGTTAACTAGCCACCAGGAAGTTGTCTCTTCATGCATTTTACTTTCTCCACATCTAAATTCCAAAGACCGCAATACCCTTCAAACAGTTCAAATGACGCCCCGTATTCCCCTCTTTATATAATTTTTTATTGTTTTCTATTTACGCACGTGTGCAACAAAGTAGTCAGTGAAGGTGGGTGAGGAAAAAAAGCCGAACAAACGCGGCTTAAGGGGGACCTCACCTCCTTGGCTTCATCATCTGCAAGTTTTCATTAGGTTTTTTGGGGACAAGCGAACGAGCCCTCAAAAATTATCTACGTTCAATCTAGAATTTTTATACATAGCATAGCGATGTAAAGCATAACGCAGTATACGCTAAGTGAAGTTCAGGACGAGAAATGTGTGAATGAGAAGCGGACAATGAAGAGGGACTAGGGTAAAACATTATATATTCTGTGATGGACTCATAGTTGAGTGTGGGCGAAGGGATGAGGCGAGAGACCATATTATATACATGTGGAGTACAGCAGGCACAACAAGAGGTATGCAACGAGAAGTACGCTCCAAACAGCTCCGAGGGTAGCATAGCTTCGCATGGTAGAGTATAACAAGGATGTGCGAAAGAAATGCGAGGGTGAAAGAAGTGGTGCCAAAGTGAGAAAAAAGGCGTCTCCACCCATTTTTCTTTTCATGCGTTTTCGCGCTTGCCAAGCGTTGTGTCGTGGTAGGAGAGTACGTGTTTTCCAAATTGTGAAATTGTACTTTCTTAATACGCAAGAAGTCTGTTTCTTTGCGATTTAATGTATAGAGATCACGATGTGGTTGTGGGAGACACCATAGTGGTGGGCTTGGGAAAATACGAACATACGTTGTTCTCTAACGTACACTTACACCACTCAATACAAGAATCGCTGGCATTGCCTTATGTCTAAACACGACTGCCACGCCTGCGTCAAACATGTGACCTTCGTGTCAGCAACAGCGCATCAGAACCCCGACAAAGTAACAGTCACGACATGTCTGCTTTTATATATGCAGCCCCTGTTTCTGTACCTGAGCTACCAAGCAGTACACGCCAGTTGTGGGGACTGTACTGTAGAGGCGCCGCAAGATATTGTGCAACAATTTTCTTACATTGAAGCATAACCGTACGCTTTATGCAGGTAAGTTGAATGCTATAGGACACTAGACGCCTACTTCCCATTTCAATCTTTTCTTGCATCTTACATAACGCAAACAGCAATGTTCAGGTTTTTTGTGCGTTTGCTAGACATACTAAAGAAAGCTATAAACCCAATCACTATTAAGACAAAATTTGAGCGTTTTATGGAGTACTGTAGCTATAACAGTAATTGCTTTGCTCTATATATCTCTTAGTTGGTGTGAGAGAATTTATAATGATTAGCTAGATATTGTTAAAGTTGATCATACGAAGTTATTCAGTGATTTGATTGATATGTGAGGTTTATCATCCCAAAACTACCACATAATTATGAGAGCACCGTAGTGGAGGGCACCGGAAATTTCGACCACCTGGGGCTCTTTACCGTACATCAAGATATTCAGCACACAGGCCAACAGAATTTGTGCCTCCGTCGAAAATCTAGCCGCCCCAGCCGGGATTCGCGACCTGCGGGTCAGCAGCCGAGTACCTTAGCCCCTATGCCACCACGGCGGGGCGTGGTTATTGGGTGATAACGTAAATGAAATGCACTCGCACTTCATCCACAATCATCATCATCGGCATGACTTTGTCTTCTGCAGAACGAAGGTCTCTCCTATGTTCCACCAGTCAACTTGGTTCTGTGCTTCCTTCTGCCACTTTATACCCGGGAACTTCCTAATGTCATCTGCGCACCTACCTTTCTGTCTCCACCAGCCCGCCTACCATCTCTGATTGATTGATTGATATATAGATAGATTGAATGATGATGATGATCGATTGATTGATTGATTGATTGATTGATGAATTGATTTGATTGATTGATTGATTGATTGATTGATTGATTGATTGATTGATGATGTGTGGGGTTTAGCGTTCCGAAACCACCACAAGAATATGAGAGACGCCGTAGTGAAGGGCTCCGGAAATTTTGACCACCTGGTGTTTTTAACGTGCACCCAAATCTTAGCACATGGGCATACAACATTTCCGCCTCCATCGGAAATGCAGCCGCCGCAGCCCGAATTCGATCCCGCAACCAGCGGGTCAGCCACCTACCAGCTCTGGAAATCCACTGAGATATCCGTTATCCTGCCTGCCGCGCCCATGTTCGACCCATGTCATTTCTTCTTCTTGAGTTAAACTGTGATATCCTTAACAACGATTTCTTCCCTGTTCCACTCTTTTCTTTTCTTGTCCATTAAGGTTACACCTATAATTTTCCTTTTAATCGCTCCCTGCGTCGTGCTGAATTTGAGCTGAACCCTCTTTATAAGCCTCCAGCTTTCTAATCCACAGGTAGATACCGGCAAGATACAGCCGTTAGATATCTTTCTCTTAAGGTACGAGGGATCCCTCATTCAGAATGTATGGCGGCCAGTGTGTCAAAAACTCCGGCCTCCACTAATAATGAACACTAAAAAAACAGTGACTCGGCTTAGATCGACGAAGGGTGCACTGAGAAAAGTAATGCAATATGTTTTCTACCATTCGTTCGTTATTATAGATAAAATCACGTAGAAGTTTCGATTTCAAACTTCGCATTGATATACTTCACGTGAGACGCCAAAAGTTGAAAACGTGTTTTTGGTATTTTTGTGGCATTGAGGTGATGAAATCTCCTTAACTTTCGTATGCAAGGTCTATAACAGCCACAGATAATAGTGTACTACGTTTCTATTGATTAGAAGCTACATAGGACCAAGAAGATGCCTGCAAAATTAATGACATCACGGTGTTTGGTGCGCGAATGTCAAGGTCGCCTTCTCCATCTACAATTTCTCTTCGCAATTTCTCGCACTTAATAATCATCGTCCTATGCATAGAGTGCTGTTTTGGGTGATTTCAAAGTTGTACCTCTCTGCACTTCAAACGTTGTTTTGCGCCTAATTGCTCCTCTAAGATGACCAGAGAGAGAACACTGTCTACGTAGCCTAAAGTGCCGTATATTCTCTGCAGAAAGGACCGAAACTACGTCTAATCAGAAGATGTCTGAATTCAGGGGTAGGCATGATCTCACCTAAATCTTAATTGGAAAAGCCTGTCAACAAAATTTGTCATACGAAAGGCAATAATTCAGTTTGTGTTGTCGTTTAGGTTCCTTAACTAAGTCACCTGGTGGTCCTTTACTTATGTGGTTTATAAGCTGAAAACTTACGATACTCGTTGGCACTTTGTGGGGTTTCCAATTTTCACTAGGTCATCATACGACTTCACCAAAGTAAAATTTGCTACCGATATATAAACACCAGCAATGCCACTCTTGAAAGCAGCACAGTTTTTGGTGCGTCCACAAGCTCCTTTATATATATATATAT
>WOVY01012891.1:0-133382 GCA_013436015.1 Rhipicephalus annulatus | reverse complement strand
ATAAAAACTATGACGACAAACATATGTTCATACACAACTAAAGAAAAAAACATCATATAACGGGTAAAAAAATCTGCAACATTTGAAAATACAACGCATTGATATGAAGAAAGTGATAGAAAGTGGAACATAAGTGGAAGCCTGTGTTCAGGATGCGCGGTGCAATAATAGAGGGCGAAGCGCAAAGAAAGATCAAAGTCAAGTGGGTTGCTGGTGTTTAAGTTTTCCCACGAACGACTGAACGGTCTCGCAGTTCACCAGATCGGCAGAAATAGTATTCCAATTAGTAAAACTGCGCGAAAAAAAAACGTTTTAGAGGCTTTTGTTTACAGGAATACTCCTCCAATTTTTTTGCATACCCGAAGCGAGTTGATCGGTGGTGAACCGTTTTTATGTACGCGTGCTTGTCTAAGCGTAGCTTGTCGTGGTAAAGTAGAAACATGTACTTCAATCGATCTTGTTGCCGTCTTGCCTGCAATGTATCCAGGCCAGCTTTTTCACCAGTTCACGGGTGGCGCAAGAGCACTGTAGTGATTATATACAAATCGGATTGCTTTTCTTTGAATAATTTTTAGTGTTTTATATTTTACTTGGCTATGAGGGTCCCAAACCACAGATGAGTACTCGAGAGTCACACGGATAAAAGATTTACACGCAATTAATTTCAATTTTGGGGTATATTTGCACAGAGAACGTCTTGAATTGCGAGTTTTGTAAGGCTTTCTTCTCAATGTAGGCAACAAGCTCACTCCATTTTGAAATCTGCACTTAATACAACCCCAAATATATATAGTTTTAACAAGCGATAGCTTTTGACCATTGATGGAATAGGAGTGTTTCAAAGGAAGCCGCTTGCGCGTAACGATCATAGCAACCATTTCTTTTTTCATTAATCTTCATTTGCCACAATGCACACCAAGAATATATTTTCGTTAACGCTGAGTTTAAAAGAACCTAGTCGTCTGCACTAGGTATTAACCCTATATCATCTGCGTTCATCAATGGGGTAGTGCTTGTTCAATGAGTTTCCTTCAATTAAGGACGGCTCCTCTTTACATGCGTCTTTGAATCCGGCACGCACAGGCTGCTCTTGCCCATAGTTCTGTCCAGTTGAAGTCATAACACGATTGCGCTTTTTTATTACCCGTTTATCCGTACGCTGACCTTTTTCTCACTAATATTTTTATATGTGCGTCACAACCATGGTGATGTTGTGGCGCAAACATTGTACAAGAGACTAAATATCAGCAAAGATGTACAGCGGACTTATATTGTTCTATAAATTTGGTACAGATAACAGATTTATCGGCAAAATATGCATCACCCATATTAGCCATGAAGCATCTCGTAGCTGCCACATGACTTCGCTGAGTTCATGACAAGTTCTAAGGTGTGTTAACTTTTTTCGCGGCTTTTTGACGCTTATAATTTGCAGGGGTGGAATGACGTCAGTTTTCACGGGTCACGACAGATACCGACTCCGAACATAGACGCCCTGGCTGCGAGTGGCGTCGTTCTACAGCGCCACTACTCAACCTCCACCTGCTCACCTTCACGTGCAGCTTTCCTGACATCACGCTTACCCGCCACGTGTCGGTGAGAGCAGCGTGCGTAATTAGACTGACAAAAATATTCTGCTACGTAGACAACAGTTCACGCTCGCATGTAAGGCCACATTCACAATTGAAAATTGAAGCAAAAACGCAAACGCTTCAGCGGACGGAAAACCATGTCCGCACGCGTCGAAAATGTTCACATTCGTGTGCCCCTCATGCATCCCTCTGCCACCGCCGCCTTCGCTACTTTGAGGATTTATTAGATTTGCATGCTCGCATGCTTTGTTGTCACTTATATATATATATATATATATATATATATATATATGACACCCCACGGAGGATCAGCCGGGCTGTGCAAAAGCGAGACACCTTGGCGCATGCCGACTAGCTTCTGCTGCGGTGCAACTTCCAGTGTTTTCGGCAATCGTAACTCAAACCACGATGTTGATAGAAGCGTCCTCGTTGAGACCATGAAGCTGCATTGTGCCGCCGTGATGAATGGCGGCACAATACAGCTTGTCACGGTGAATGCAGAATGTCACGGTGAACGAACCACGACTTGAGAAGCTTTGCTTCCCACCATTGTGCCCGAGCCAACGTCGTCGCATTATTGAATTAGAAGGCATGTCCTGGCAATAGTAGTACACTTAGGAAGGATGCCACCCACTTAGGTGGTGAAATGTATCTGTCGTTTCCGTTATATTTTGTTAGGTTTGAGTATATATATTTAATCGTGCCTTCTCCTTTCGGTTCAAGTAATGACTTAGTTGTTCATCATGACAAGACGTAAGTCTCTATGAGCCATTGTCCCAGCGGTGTTCCTTCAGGGGGAAGTGCTGTGATGAACGATTGTCCCCCCACTTCTTGCCAACAGACATACCTGCTTTCAATAATTTCTTTATGGAAAGCAAGCAGTCATTCATACTCAGCACTTCCCAGGCAGCAGTGTTCCTGGTGGAGGGGCAAATCATTTACAACAAAAAGGTCTTGATCCCGAATATATGTGACGATAGTAGTATGTTTATAGCATGCAAACAGTACTTTTTACGTCGTTATAACTCTACTAGCAAAATAATGAAGGACCATAGCTTTTCTTAAGGGTGAAACAATGAAAGCGATTGCAAAAACGGCAAGCAGGTCGAAACTTTCTACGCGCTACGCAAACAATGACACACTTGAAAAACGCAGGGGTATATACAGGACGAGTGCAGATGGATACAGTTGCTTGTTAGACTAGCCGGTATTTCGCTCTGTAATCTCGCGATGAGTTGCACTTTTGAGGTGAAGTTTAGGTGTATGTTTATCGATGGATTGGGTGGCGTGGCATGTATCTTAAGTCACAAGCTCTCTTCTAACTGTTTCCGCCTCGGTCACACATGTAAAACAAGTTTTTCCTAGGCTTATGGCTATCCTCTTGTATTTTACGTGTTGCTGTCTCTCTTTTTTACCATCTTACTAGTTTGTATCCTTCCCCCAGGTATGAACTATTTGCCCTTAGATGGTGCATCGAAGGCCGCCCTCCCACTCCGCTTCGAGGTGCTACCGCAGTGGCTAAAGAGACTTGGATAGCACTCACATGATAGGAAAGGTAAGATACATACGTAGGTATTGCAGCCCACAAGGAAAGCAGATAGATGTGGCAGCGCAAGAAATCTCGTATATGCGTGTATTCATGTATCATGCTCTGCATTTTCTCTGAGACTCTGTCGACCACAAAAAGAGCTCTATAGGCACTATTCAGTCATCGCCATATAAAAAAAACATGGCAATGCGAAGCTCCTAAGTTTTCAGTCAAATCATTTTCTACAGACTACTTTGCCGCCTACTTTCGCAAATCTCGTTTCACTCTTGTGGTCAGCGTTAGCGTGATTACATGGAAGTTACTTGGACAAACGTCGCACCGATACACGTACATGTCATGAATTACGGCGAGCTTTTTTATAGATAAGTTGCGGCCTATAAATTCTAGAGCGAATGCTTCACTAATCCTAAACTGTCAGCGAACAACAAACTCTCCACAAATAGGTGTAGAGAAAGTTGACAAACAGGTTCCACGCCTCCATACCAAAAAGGAACTCCCAAAAGCAGAAAACGGAGCAGTATTCCAAATGGGCAGAAAAAAAAGCAGATGTGTCGTGGGCTATGATGGCTATTTCTCCACCTATCTCACCAATCGTGTGCCGCGGCACTGGAAGGGGCCCGAACAACCTGGCGTCGAAGGAGCCGATTCGAAAAAGGCAGCGAAATGCGCGGAGCTGCTGCTAATCCCACATTAAAACTTGTAAAATAAATGACCGATTCACTTCGCAGGTCATTATTCTGAAGTGAACTTCGGATGTCACCAAAATTATGACAGCTTCACTACTGTGAGACATGAGAAAAGTGCAGCATGGGCATGGAGCAATTTTTTGTTCACTAAGTTCTGACTAGAATGTTTACGAAGCGTGAATGACGTCAATGTTTGAGGTCAGCACGCAGGGTTCCCCGGCACTGGTAGAATGTTGCTATGGTGATTCACAAGTACACTCTTCGACATATGCGCGAATTTTCGCGGTGCTTTAACGACAGCCTGCTTGTTACGGCAGATGAGATACGCGTCGTCTGCAACGAGTTCAGTCAGCTTGTTTTTCTCCACCACATGAATTCACGTAGTGACACAGCGCCGACATAGAGACGGTGCAGGGGAAGAACTTGTGCTCACTCGATGAGCTGTTGGCGCACTCTCTTATGCCCTGCAGGAGTGAGCCACGTTTCCGAAATATTTTACAATTTCAAGTTTGCAAATATTAGTTGTTGACTATTCCGTATGTCGGCAAGCCGAGCCTTGAAGTTCTTTGCGCCTTAAAATCTCAGGTAATCCAGTGATACGCCCTATCAGGCGTCACTGTAAACGGCTTCTCCTATCACTCTACTCACAGGAATGCTTTACGCTGTTACTATTGCAGCTTAGAAGTAGAAAATTCGTTCTTGTGAGGTAATAAAAACAAATCTTCAGCCAGCCCCATATAAATATAGCAGTCAATAGAGGTGTATAATAAGATTATACTCAAATACAATCACCTGATGAAGTTCAAAAGTGCCTGATGAAGTTCAAAACAGACAACGGCGGGGATCCGAGAATGGTCTATCCCAGGGAGACACGTCGTAGCGTCGTATCGCCCACACCTCCGAACATTCCACACTGCAAACAGTTAGCGCATGTACTTTGGACCCACACATAGAACCCCCGCGGTAATTTTCACCGCTGCTTCACATTATGTAATCACTTTGTCCGGTTCAAGCATCACCCACAGGCTTAACGCCAGGAGGAGGTGCTGTTGCAGGAACTGCGTCCTAGATGTACTACCTCGTTCCATCATTTGCGTGTGCTTGGCCACTAAACTGAATTAAATTGGAAGATATACTCTCACTCAGTATGGCTCCAGCACCATCACGTACGGTTAAAGACGTTTTTGGGGGCGTACAGACACCTATAGACCACATCCAACGACGGTCTTTCTTCATGTGGACCACCCCGCAATAAATCTAGGCTCTCGCAGAGCCACCATGCCGCCTTGCATGTACATGTTGTTAAAGCGTGCTTGACTGATGAGCGAAAGAGTTACAGCGTCAAGACTCATAAGCAGAAACTTCTGTTAGAACCTTACTTATTGAAGCGGGATCATGGCGGAGGAATGTCAGCCAATTCTTGTACAATTAACTCAAAATGTTCGTGATCGGTGACCCATTTATCGTAAAAGAAATCCACTGGAGTCACAAGGCTTGTTCAATGATTCATTGATTGATTGATATGTGGGGTTTAACACACCAGAACCACCATATAATTATGAGAGATCCCGTAGTGGAGGGCTCCAGAAATTTCGACCACCCGAGGTTCTTTAACGTGCACTCAAATCTGAGCACACGGGCCTACAACATTTCCGCCTCCATCGAAAATGCAGCCGCTGCAGCCGGGATTCGAACTCGCGACCTGCGGGTCATCAGCCGAGTACCTTAGTCACTAGACCACCACGGCGGGGCAAGGTTTGTACAACGCAACCACGATATTTCTTATGATATTTAAGTAGACATGCAAGCTTTGTTATATTCTGTGTCACCCAAAAAGAGACAAATAGGATAGGAGCAAGGAAGCAGACAGAAAGGGAGAAGGCAGGGCGTTATACAGAAATATATTCGGTTGGCTATTCTACACTGGGGAAGTAAAAAGAGGAGAGGAAAGTGTGAGAGTGAATTCACTGCAGCCTGTAGAACTCAAGCGCAAGAGAGAGGCGTTCACAAAAATCACTAGCCCTCAGAAAAACACAAGAGGGCTTCCATTGCGTTGTAAGCTGTTGAGAGATGTGGACGGTGCTGTAATAACACCTGCACAGAAGGTTGCCGCTCGTCCAGTCGTCGCGATGCGGTGGCAAGTAGTTGTCTCTCCGAGGAATATCAAGGAAAGTGACACGGGTATTTTCGTCGATGCCGCAAACATTGCATGCCGCACTGTCAGTCATTCCTATTAACGACGTATACGCTTTCATGAAAGCAACTCCAAGCCAAAGGTGATAGGGCAGCGAAGATTTGTCATTGTAGGCCGGATGGAAGTTGGAGTGTAATGAAGGTTCAAGTTCATGTAGTCTGGTGCTGCGTAAGTTTGGTGTATTTCCCTCAGTCAGCATGAGACTGTGGGGCAGTAGACGTTTCTGCCAGGCCGCGTCCGTTTTGAAAGGGAATTGAAACGCGTGAGCAGCAAAATTTTCGAACTCATTTTTGCTCATACCACAATGGCCAGGTAACCACCGAAAGACAATGTCACAGCCTTTTTGTATTAAGAGGTTGTGAAGTTTCGTTGCCTGATATGCCAACTGGTCGAGGCATCCGTGCCAGGAACTGACCGCAGGCACTGTAACGCTGGTTTCAGAAACGGAGTTCCTGTGCACTACGCAGAGCCGCGAGTTCTGCCACCTTGGACGTCATCGCATGCAATCTTACTTCAAAAAAAGGTAGGGAAGTTAACCAGAATTGCAATATCCGGTTTCTTAGCCTACTCTAAGCGTGGGGAAGGGAATGTGAGAAAACGTAGGCAGAAGTTAACGGGCGAAAGAAAAACAAACAAGAGCGGAGGAGCTGTATCCTATTCCAACCAAGAGTTGCCGTTCAGTTGAAGAAACTGTGTGTGTAACTGCGGAAGAATGCATACAAGATCACGGTGACGTGTCTTCTCAGGACTCAGCCACATTGTCCGTTGATAACTTTTGTATTTGCTGCAGTTTTATTAAAGTCCAGTTTTATTGTGTTTTACAAACAGTTGTTTTTGCAAAGCGATGTCGTACGCATAGTGTCTTCTGTAAGCCGTGTATGGCGTGACTATTTCTCTGTCGAGGCTGGCAAGACTCCAGAAGCAGTTTGAAATGATGAGCTATTCTTAAAAAATAGTTTAGGTATGTTGATGAGTTTGAGCGTTCTTCAAAAAAAAAGCCTGACTTTGCAGAGTTATGATTTTGCAGACTGAGTATATAATGTTTGATCTGTGTTTTTAGCTCCCATGAACCTGACTTGCGTTTTACTTAGAGGCTCCCAGCATTCGGTCTGGCAGTTTTAGACTTAAAAATAACGTTCTGCAATAAAACATGCTTGTTCGGCTACTATCCAATGCCCCGCTTGAGTCGGCATTATAAGACTATTAGGAGAACTATAGCGTTGATGTGCCTGGGGAATGCTTTCAAAAAAATGCGCAGCTTTGAAAATCAAGTATGCATCTTTCGGCTGCAGTGTTCCCGAAATGGGTCTTTACTGGTGTTTCTGAAACCCTCGTTCTCAAGGTAAACCGGGAACAGAACATGCGATGAAATAAGGGACACCGGGAGACTTTTAGGCATGGGGTCGTGCCACATGTTTATAAGCTTTACCACAACTTCCAGAAGGTGACAAGTAGACACGTGTTTGCTATGAGTTTCTCTGACACCAATGGGCTGGGAAACTTGTGCCGACCTCTTTGCAACGCCAGTAAACGTGAATGCGAGCGAAGCATACAGCGCTGTTCGTTAAGTGTTCTACTGGAGGAATGCATTCCATTCTCATGCCATGCAATATGTTCTATTGTGGACAGACCGGAAGCTGTGTCAATGACCGTTTGGAGGAACACCCACAAAAACTGCAAAAGCTTGATGACAAGTACGCACACTTAGTTTAGCATATTAGTAAGTGCACAGGATATGTGGCCCGTTTTTAAATGGACGACAATTCTATGCAGGAGCGATGACAGTACTAAAACTATCCTTTTATTAAGAGACTGGATAAGAAGTGCGTCACCCCCTCCCCGATTTGCAATGTTTGAAGCGAGCTTCATCTGCTGCATGCGGCTGTTGGGTCCTAGATTGAAAAAAAAATCTTTGGTAACGTTTGAAGATTCTGGCTGGCTTTCTGCGTCCTTGCCGCTAAAAACCTTGTTACGTATTTCTTTCTTCTTGTTATTTCTTCACTCTGGCATGTAGAGTGTGTTTGATTTGACCATTAGAAAAAAACAATTTTTGCAAGTCAAGTGTGCTTGTCATGTCTTTTTGCTGGAGGAATGTTCGCGTTGGTAATCTCTCGCCCGACAGTCAACCAACTTACCAAAAAAGTTTTGGTGTGGTACTGAAAACAGTCCACACAGGAACTGATTTCATTGTGCTAACAAATACATTAAAAACTTATTTAGCTTGAATTGCACACAAATTGCAGGCTGTATCGACCAGATTCGTTCTGGGTACCATCAACAGTGGGCTCACTCTTTCTCTGCCCAAACAATGCGTCCGAAGCTGGCGTCTCTACACAATTAGTGATGACAGTACATTGTCCTGTGGGTAGAGTTAACTTGCCAAGTTCGGAAAACTTCGTTGAGCCAATAGATGGAAAACAACAACAATACACCTTAAATTCAATGACGTGAAGTCTGCAGATTTACTAGCGAAATTCGAAAACAAAAGTTTTGGTATTGCATTCCCGCTCTTTAAAATACAAGTTAAACTGACATTAGTGACCTGCCTATCTCAACATTTCTATATTTTGGCCTTAATGTCCATTCAGGCCGGCATAATGGGCCCAATATTGGCTAGAAATATAAAAAATAGGCAGATTCCACCTACACTTGGAATCGATTATATGCGAGGCACAAATGAGGAAGGCTGGTCCTCCCTCATTATATACTTATATGCTACTTTGAAATCAGCACAACGTACGAGGCCGACGTAAATGATGTCATACATAACTTCTATGCCATGATTATATTGTTTAGCATGTAATTCCTTCGTGGTCTATTCGCGTCACGTGATACCAAGTTAGCTATAGTGTGGGGCTAGCGAAACGGCTGTGAGCACGTTATGAGCGTAGTAAGTAATCATGTTTACCTGAGACCGCATGTCGTGATTATCACGTTTGTACGTGTCATCTAGCTTTCTCGATCATTTGCCTCACGTAATACTGAATCTCGTATACGATAAGCTAGCAAAACGGCAGCAAGCGCATCGTGAACATGGCTTGTAGTCATATTCAAACATGACACGCATTTCATGATTATCATGTTGCACCATAAACTTTCGTCGTCCCTTCACGTCCCGTAATACTAAATTTTGTATATGTGAAGCTAGCAAAACGACCACGAGTGCACGATGAGCGTGGCGTTGTAGTCATTCATGATCTACATGACACGTATGTCGTGACTTTCGGGTCTCTTACTAATGTTCCGCCGTACAGTCATGTAATACCATATCCAGTTTTGCTATATATCATGCGAACGAAACCACCGCTAGAGCAGCAAGACCATGAAATGTAAATCATGACATTCATGAGAGAAACATGTAATGAATTTTATGGTTATGGACTTGTTGCTTAGGTCGTCATACAGTCCTTGTTATGACATACCAATTTTGTATTGACACCATCATCGTAAACGGTCAGGAAAGCTAACATCGTAGGCGGCTAGACAGACAGACAGACCAGACAGACAGACCAGGACAGGACCAGACAACAGACAGACAGACAGACAGACAGGGCAGGCAGGCAGGCAGGACAGACAGGACAGACAGACAGGACAGACAGCCAGACAGACAGAGAGATAGATAGATAGATAGATAGATAGATAGATAGATAGATAGATACGATAGATAGATAGATAGATAGATAGATAGATAGATGGATAGATAGGATAGATAGATAGATAGATAGAGATAGATAGATAGATAGATAATAGATCGAGATAGATGATAGATAGATAGATAGATAGATAGACTAGATAGATAGATAGAAGACAGACAGACAGACAGGCAGGACAGACAGACAGACAGACAGACAGTGCGTGGGTCACGCCTGCTTACTTGCATTGGAGTTTGCTTGCTGTCATAGTCAAGAGATGATGCCCTAACATAGTCGCGAGGACCCACTTACTGCCCGTAGCCTGAAATATAGCCGCTGAGGCCGGTGCGTGAATGTTACTCGAGTACGTCGTCATTAGTAATGCAGTTTGTGTACCATAATGGTAATTGTGTGAGAGCAATAATATCTGTAGTAATGAAATAGCAATTCTTGGGTATCCCAGAACATCATAGACATCTTGCAACCAGCTGCTGATTTCAATTTTTGATTTGGTAAAACAATTTTTCGATGAAAGTTACAGGTTTCCATAAAAAGAATGCTTTGTCGAAGCTTGCTGATATAATGCCGTGATAATTTTCATTTTTGGGGTCTCTTCACCCTACAGGCTCCATTTGCAAAGCTGCTTGGCCATCAATAGTAATGTTCAAGCTGTGTAAAGTTTTAGCCCATCCGAGTTGATTTTTTGTTGTTGTTGGCATCCAGATGTCGCGTTACGTCAGAGTAACGGAGTTGCGTGAGGTAACTAATAACGATTAGGACTTGGGCACTTCAACTCACGAACTTCACCACATCACTTCAACAGAAAGGGATGTGAACCTAGTGATATTGGCTGTTTTCAGCAATTGAGTGAGATCAACTTGGTGCACGTAATACGTTTTTCTTGCCGTGGTAGATATCGCGCCATTCGCTGATTATTACACCAGCGACAAAACAGTAATCCTTTCTTTGTGGAGTTATAATGCTATCATTTCTTTCTTGTATTGAGACAATGTCACTTCTGTAAAAGTCTGAGGAAATGGTTGAACTCAATCCTGCTTGATGTCAGCTTTCATCCCCGCATGGCGTTTCTTGCCTGTCTTAGAAGAATAATAAAAGTTGAAGCGGCTGTTTAAGATTGGCATCTTTTATAAATATCCTTCTACCTTGCTATCATGCCCTGACTGTGTATCATGTGCACTACTTATCCACTGTCAACATTTCTTAGTCAGAGCTTTTCATTTGCTTGCGCAGTGGCACCTTGGATACAAAAGCCTTGAGTACACACCAACTGGGCGTGGTTTCGACACATTTTTCGGATACTACAACGGTTTGGAGTACTATTACAACCACTCGGCCCAAAAGGTGAGTATATGTCATCAACGTCGTTTAACGACGCCTGTGAGCAAGATTTTGTCTTATTTATCAGCCGAGCGAGCGCTCTGACAAAAGTTAGAAATTCATAGCTCGAACGTGACAAGTCTGATGGATGCGTCTGCATCCCATCAGCAACTGTAACACTCAATCGTACATGACACGAATGAGCACACGACGACTGCGATCCTTATGAATGTTGACTTATTTACCGCTACGTGGGTTATAACAGAAAGCGTTGGCAAGCTCGTTGTCTTATCTTTTACTTAAACGTTAGGTGTTGTTAAGGGGTGTCTGTTCACATGAAATGCCCCTTGTAGAGCAGAAAAGACCATATCCTGATTAGGTTATTCATTCATCTCATTACGTTGTTTTGTAATAGTGTATCTTGACAGCACGGTATCATGATGTTTATTTTTCAAATTTTCTTACACCGTCGTGTTATGCTCGTGTTTGTATGTTTTTGCATATGACAGTGATATTAGTGTATAATATTTCTACTGAAAACGCCAGTTTTGATCCAATTGGCAATAAAATTTGTCAATAAAATTAACTAGCTTGGTAAATTCGTCCACATTTAGCTTGAAATGTGGCTCCTTTTCTAATATACCCGATGGCAATGCTGCCGTTTACCTTCCGCATCAGAAGAGCTTCTCGCGGTGTGTTGTAACAGTCAGTCATGAGCGCCAGCACACAATCTGGTTCTAAATGAGCGGGTAGAATAGCCTCAGACTGGGCACGTTTGAGGGTATGAAATGCGCCTGACCAGCAGTAGAAGCGCTTTTGTCGAGCGCTTGTCGCAAAGCTTGCAGTCATTTTGCGTTTGTCATCTTGCCTGGATAATTTCGCAGTCAACTAGAGTGTCTAAGTATAAATAAAACTTCAAGTAAACAGCTACCAAATTACAGAACTTTTAGCCCTACTATCACAAGACTCAAATCTTGCAGGTGTGCTACTTGAAGGCTAATTTTTGTGCGCATAGTATACGCTATTTTAAAAGATCTTTCAGAATGCTACGAAGTCGAATCATCGAGGGGTATTTCAGTGGGTTCCAAGTCACTGCAGAATCAACGGAAATGAAATGACAGATGAGTCGGCGAAAACAGCTCATCATTCCACGTAAACGCGCCTCATTCCTGAAACTCAATACGATGTAAATACAATTTTAAGGGCAACAAAACGTGAATAATGCTTGTCTACTTGGTTCACAGGCAAAACAAAGGAATTGATCTTAGTATGCAGTTGACCCTAATCTTGAATGCCGATTAGACCGTCGTCTCCCAAGGCGTATCAACACCATCATACATCGCCTCAGACTCAGAACTGCGCACACGACGCATTTCATTCTTCGTATTCAGTGTGCAACATTGCCAGCATGTTCAATCGGCCATGACGTTGAGGATATCTATCACCTCTTGCTTGGCTGTCCGAAACACGACACACGCCGAAGGCGACTCGAACAGGAACTTCCATAAGCCAGATCCCAAGCAGCCATTAGGTAAAATACTCGGCCCACGGCCATCTAAAACAAATGGCAAGGCAATGAGGTGTTGTAACGAGTTTTCGAAGAAACAAAAACTTGTGAGCACTACTAAGCGGATTAAGTTAAAAGTAAACGTGGCGACTACGTGTTTGTTCTGCCCATAGGAAAACTTTTGCACTCACCTTATGTGAAACTTTATATGTCTATATGTGAAGTGTTTATTCTTTGTTTGTTAAAATCAAACGGAAAAGAGTAGCTACCGCCAAGTAATGGTGACAACAACTCTATAGTCTATTTTTTATTTGATCTAAAAAACTGAAATCTATAAGACAGGCAAGTAAACTTAGCGCACCCTACTGGCTATTAGGTACCTTAGGTTTTCTCAACGAAAACAATATTTTGATAATCCCGAGTATGCTTCCAATTTTTTCCTGCACATCGGTCTAATGTTCGCTCATATGTACTAGAACCAACTTTTCAGGATGGGATCTGTGGACTGGATTTCTGGCGCAACAATGGTAGCGAAATGAAAGCTGTCACTGACCTCAACGGCACATATTCCACGCATGCCTTCACCGATGAAGCAAGGCGTATCATCGTTGCCCACGACACAAGAAAGGTACATGTCAGTAGCACGTAATTAATAAATGATCTGTGTTTTACAACACAATCAATCCGAGTGAAAAACGAGACTTTCTTGCTGAACCACAACTGTATCGCTTGAAAAAGTCTTACTTACGTTTTCTTGAGAATTTTCAAGCTGAAAACTGTGTCGGGATAAGCCCCAGACAGAAAGTGTGTGTCAATAAGCTCTCTGGTTAACTAGCCACCAGGAAGTTGTCTCTTCATGCATTTTACTTTCTCCACATCTAAATTCCAAAGACCGCAATACCCTTCAAACAGTTCAAATGACGCCCCGTATTCCCCTCTTTATATAATTTTTTATTGTTTTCTATTTACGCACGTGTGCAACAAAGTAGTCAGTGAAGGTGGGTGAGGAAAAAAAGCCGAACAAACGCGGCTTAAGGGGGGACCTCACCTCCTTGGCTTCATCATCTGCAAGTTTTCATTAGGTTTTTTTGGGGACAAGCGAACGAGCCCTCAAAAATTATCTACGTTCAATTCTAGAATTTTTATACATAGCATAGCGATGTAAAGCATAACGCAGTATACGCTAAGTGAAGTTCAGGACGAGAAATGTGTGAATGAGAAGCGGACAATGAAGAGGGACTAGGGTAAAACATTATATATTCTGTGATGGACTCATAGTTGAGTGTGGGCGAAGGGATGAGGCGAGAGACCATATTATATACATGTGGAGTACAGCAGGCACAACAAGAGGTATGCAACGAGAAGTACGCTCCAAACAGCTCCGAGGGTAGCATAGCTTCGCATGGTAGAGTATAACAAGGATGTGCGAAAGAAATGCGAGGGTGAAAAGAAGTGGTGCCAAAGTGAGAAAAAAGGCGTCTCCACCCATTTTTCTTTTCATGCGTTTTCGCGCTTGCCAAGCGTTGTGTCGTGGTAGGAGAGTACGTGTTTTCCAAATTGTGAAATTGTACTTTCTTAATACGCAAGAAGTCTGTTTCTTTGCGATTTAATGTATAGAGATCACGATGTGGTTGTGGGAGACACCATAGTGGTGGGCTTGGGAAAATACGAACATACGTTGTTCTCTAACGTACACTTACACCACTCAATACAAGAATCGCTGGCATTGCCTTATGTCTAAACACGACTGCCACGCCTGCGTCAAACATGTGACCTTCGTGTCAGCAACAGCGCATCAGAACCCCGACAAAGTAACAGTCACGACATGTCTGCTTTTATATATGCAGCCCCTGTTTCTGTACCTGAGCTACCAAGCAGTACACGCCAGTTGTGGGGACTGTACTGTAGAGGCGCCGCAAGATATTGTGCAACAATTTTCTTACATTGAAGCTTATAACCGTACGCTTTATGCAGGTAAGTTGAATGCTATAGGACACTAGACGCCTACTTCCCATTTCAATCTTTTCTTGCATCTTACATAACGCAAACAGCAATGTTCAGGGTTTTTGTGCGTTTGCTAGACATACTAAAGAAAGCTATAAACCCAATCACTATTAAGACAAAATTTGAGCGTTTTATGGAGTACTGTAGCTATAACAGTAATTGCTTTGCTCTATATATCTCTTAGTTGGTGTGAGAGAATTTATAATGATTAGCTAGATATTGTTAAAGTTGATCATACGAAGTTATTCAGTGATTTGATTGATATGTGAGGTTTATCATCCCAAAACTACCACATAATTATGAGAGCACCGTAGTGGAGGGCACCGGAAATTTCGACCACCTGGGGCTCTTTACCGTACATCAAGATATTCAGCACACAGGCCAACAGAATTTGTGCCTCCGTCGAAAATCTAGCCGCCCCAGCCGGGATTCGCGACCTGCGGGTCAGCAGCCGAGTACCTTAGCCCCTATGCCACCACGGCGGGGCGTGGTTATTGGGTGATAACGTAAATGAAATGCACTCGCACTTCATCCACAATCATC
Organism: Rhipicephalus annulatus; assembly: GCA_013436015.1. Taxonomy (NCBI): domain Eukaryota; kingdom Metazoa; phylum Arthropoda; class Arachnida; order Ixodida; family Ixodidae; genus Rhipicephalus; species Rhipicephalus annulatus. The sequence goes on along the minus strand of WOVY01012891.1, from coordinate 118,337 downwards.
ATCATCGGCATGACTTTGTCTTCTGCAGAACGAAGGTCTCTCCTATGTTCCACCAGTCAACTTGGTTCTGTGCTTCCTTCTGCCACTTTATACCCGGGAACTTCCTAATGTCATCTGCGCACCTACCTTTCTGTCTCCACCAGCCCGCCTACCATCTCTGATTGATTGATTGAGATATACATAGATTGAATGATTGATCGATCGATCGATCGATTGATTGATTGATTGATTGATTGATTGATTGATGAATTGATTGATTGATTGATTGATTGATTGATTGATTGATTGATTGATTGATTGATTGATTGTTTGATTGATTGATTGATATGTGGGGTTTAGCGTTCCGAAACCACCACAAGAATATGAGAGACGCCGTAGTGAAGGGCTCCGGAAATTTTGACCACCTGGTGTTTTTTAACGTGCACCCAAATCTTAGCACATGGGCATACAACATTTCCGCCTCCATCGGAAATGCAGCCGCCGCAGCCCGAATTCGATCCCGCAACCATGCGGGTCAGCCACCTACCAGCTCTGGAAATCCACTGAGATATCCGTTATCCTGCCTGCCGCGCCCATGTTCGACCCATGTTCATTTCTTCTTCTTGAGTTAAACTGTGATATCCTTAACAACGATTTCTTCCCTGTTCCACTCTTTTCTTTTCTTGTCCATTAAGGTTACACCTATAATTTTCCTTTTAATCGCTCCCTGCGTCGTGCTGAATTTGAGCTGAACCCTCTTTATAAGCCTCCAGCTTTCTAATCCACAGGTAGATACCGGCAAGATACAGCCGTTAGATATCTTTCTCTTAAGGTACGAGGGATCCCTCATTCAGAATGTATGGCGGCCAGTGTGTCAAAAACTCCGGCCTCCACTAATAATGAACACTAAAAAAACAGTGACTCGGCTTAGATCGACGAAGGGTGCACTGAGAAAAGTAATGCAATATGTTTTCTACCATTCGTTCGTTATTATAGATAAAATCACGTAGAAGTTTCGATTTCAAACTTCGCATTGATATACTCCACGTGAGACGCCAAAAGTTGAAAACGTGTTTTTGGTATTTTTGTGGCATTGAGGTGATGAAATCTCCTTAACTTTCGTATGCAAGGTCTATAACAGCCACAGATAATAGTGTACTACGTTTCTATTGATTAGAAGCTACATAGGACCAAGAAGATGCCTGCAAAATTAATGACATCACGGTGTTTGGTGCGCGAATGTCAAGGTCGCCTTCTCCATCTACAATTTCTCTTCGCAATTTCTCGCACTTAATAATCATCGTCCTATGCATAGAGTGCTGTTTTGGGTGATTTCAAAGTTGTACCTCTCTGCACTTCAAACGTTGTTTTGCGCCTAATTGCTCCTCTAAGATGACCAGGGAGAGAACACTGTCTACGTAGCCTAAAGTGCCGTATATTCTCTGCAGAAAGGACCGAAACTACGTCTAATCAGAAGAATGTCTGAATTCAGGGGTAGGCATGATCTCACCTAAATCTTAATTGGGAAAGGCCTGTCAACAAAATTTGTCATACAAAAGGCAATAATTCAGTTTGTGTTGTCGTTTAGGTTCCTTAAACTAAGTCACCTGGTGGTCCATTACTTATGTGTGTTTATAAGCTGAAAACTTACGATACTCGTTGGCACTTTTTGGGGTTTCCAAATTTTCACTAGGTCATCATACGACCTTCACCAAAGTAAAATTTGCTACCGATATATAAACACCAGCAATGCCACTCTTGAAAGCAGTATTCTGGTGCGTCCATAAGCTCCTTTATATATATATATATATATATATATATATATATATATATATATATATATATATATATATATATATATATATAAGGGAAAGAACTGCATATCTAAGGGCTCTTTTTTCCGTGTTTTGACACAATAATAATGAGTGAGATTGAACAGACAATAATGCCAAGGAATGTACAAGAAAAGTTATTAGAACAAATGGAATGTAAATAAGAAGAAAAAAAGTAGGTGAAAAAATAACCAGCCGTGAGCAGGAATTGAACCTACGACCTTCTAATAACGTGTCGAAGAGGATCGAACACGTTATTCGCGTTCAATGCTCTTCGACGCGGCGCTGCGGATGGGGTCGACCGCTTCAAGTACCTGGTACCATTAAGAGTGGACAAACATGCAAATGTACAGACAGACAGACAGACAGACAGACAGACCAAAATTTTTGCATCGAAGGCCCCCAAGAAAGATTATCTGTGACGTATGAAGCGATGGTTGGTAGAGGCAGAAAAGGAAGAAGTGCACAATGGAATAAACATGGGCTATGAGCCAGATCACGTCGCCTATTCATCATAGCGTCACACGAGTCGACAGGATGGAGACCTGCCAGCCCCTTCATCAGTCGCACATCATCGACAAGGTTCTCCGCAAGACACGCTAACCACACATGAACTATCATACGAGCGCCTAGCATTACGCATCGACCAGCATCATGTCAGAACCATCGACTGGCCTTCCCATCCCCAAGTACACCGGAGCAGCGGACAATGGACCAGTACAGAACTGGTTCGACCTGTTCGAACTCCACGCTACCAGTGCATCATGGTCGGAATGGGAGATGGTTACAAACTTCAGCGACTACGTGACTGGCGAGGCATTCAAATTTTACCTTACCCACATCTTGAACAACAGCGAATCCTGGCCAGAGATAAAAGAGATGAGTACCCGTTTCAATGACTACGACAAGGACTTCTCTATTACCAACCATCTGGACACAATCGCTCTCAGCCGGCACAGTCCTCGTGCTTTTGTCAAGACACATAGCTTTACATCAGGTTTCTCTTCTGCACGAAAGTCGTTAGTTTTAAAGTTGTCGCTCCAGCGTGCGACACGAGACGTTCTTCACCCACCTGATACTCATCATTCTTCGTCTTGCATGCACGGTACACCACCCGGTTTCCCATTACGAGGCTCCTCAAGTGCAAATAAATCAAACGCTCACCGTTCGCCTTGTAATGATACCGTTTCCACAATAAGCGAACTGTCGTCGCGTCGAGAAACGACCCAACCCCACCACGATGACTCGAAAAGGTGTTTCTCATCACAAGACTTTATTTCTAATGGCTCAGCAGACTGTGCAGATCGAGCCTAGTAATGACACGTAACTTGTGGTGTCCTCATCCAAAGCTCAGCAATCCAAGTACCGAAAGAATGCAGTAGTAATACAAACATCACACCTCGCACTCAGCTGTCTATCAGAAGCGTCCATACTGGACCACTTTACCAGATCCTCTGAAGAGCATTTTAGCAATGATGACGCACTACCAACTATGACCGACCAGCAAGACACCAGCTCACTATGCATCAGCTGTTTACGAAACATAACTTGCGCAAGAAGTGAATGCCCAATCCCGAAAGGGGCTCCACTACAGCCATCTCCTGATCAACATGAGAAAGCAAGCAAAGCCAAGTCCACAAACACATGCGACCACAAGAGAGACTGCAACAAAGGCATAGATGAGCGCGAATTTCAACGAAAGCGCGTTGACCAATTGAAGAACATCGAAAACTAAGATCTCCAAACCAAAGGCCATTTGAAGACGTCAGACACTTTCGCACAAAGAAAAGTCGCCAGAGACGCTCTCTGCGCCTGCTATTGCAACCACTGCAACACCACAGTAAACGGCAAAAAAGACGCGGAAGCATTACTTGCAAACCGTAAGCACTAGAGCACTCTGTTACAAACTGTCGAGGAGCACGCACGCAAGAGGCATCGGGATGGCACAACGCGCGACGCGAAATACAACCCCGACGACATCCGAGCTGCCGATGCAACAAGGACGTCCAACTTTGTTCGTTCTTCGCAGCTGCTGAAGCCGTGTCACGGTCAGTGTAGTTGTGCAGGACGCGATTATCTTCTCCAGAGCGCCACAGTCAGCCACGCCAACCAGAACTCCTGCGTTAACCGGACTGCAACACTCCTCCTTGAAGTCTTTGAAAGTTTACGGAACTTCCCTGGAGCATAAAACAAATTGTGAAGTTTGACATTTATGGCTTTTCAGCTTCTTCTAGTTTAGTTTTTCTTCATAATTTATGTTTTCTTTCGGTGGGAGGGGGAATCGTGTGACGTATGAAGCGATTGTTGGTAGAGGCAGAGAAGGAAGAAGTGCAGAATAGAATAAACATAGGGTATGAGCCACACCACGTCGCCCATTCATCACAGCGTCAAATATCGCCTTTAAAAGAGAAAAGACACGCGTGATCCTCGTTTGTTTGTCTTTCCTCTTTTTCTTTTTTTTTTCTTTTTCTTTTTCAAGCATTGTAGTCATCATTGTAAAATACAGGCGAAAACCATTGTAGTCATCATCATCGTTAGACGCGCGGTCTTTGCTGCTTGTGGCTCTCACGCCTGTGCTGGAAAATACAGCGGTCGTTTCATCATACCTGATAACGTCTTACAAGTGGGGGGGGGGGGTGCTGTGATTCCAAATTCCTCGTGCTCTACCAGTAACCACCGGAGCTCCGGTCTGGTCGACGGCTGTGCTTCCAAACAGTGATGGCGCAAAACAACCCACCTCCTGCCGCCTTCTTCGCAGCACCCGCTCAGCCTGCTGGCCTCACTACACTGTGAGTACACCGCAACGTGTCCCCCCGGTATTTCACGGCCTTCGCGGAAAATATGTCGAAAAGTTGATGGATAATTACGACAGAACAAGCGCTTGTAATCATTGGGACGAGGCCCAGAAACTGCGCTACGTCGCCTTCTACCTCAAGGAGGTCGCTAAGACATGGTTCTACAACCATGAACGTGACTTTCCCGTTTGGACTACATTCAAGGTGCAACTCTGGCAGATTTTCGGCCCATCTGCTGGATGCTCTGAAGCAGGAAAACAGAAACTCGCCACCCGCATTCAAGGGACGAACAATTCTTATACATCCTATATTGCGGACGTGCTGGCTGTTTGCCGCCGAGCCCAAAGTGACATGACAGAGGTCGACCGCATCCGTCACCTACTGAAAGGCGTCCACTCTTTCGCTTTTCATGCCCTCACCGTTCAGACCCCCAATACAATTTAAGACGTCATCACTACGTGTCAACGTCAAGACATGCTTTATTCCGTGCGCTTTCCACAGGCCTCCTGTGATACTCGCTTTACCGGAGAGCCTGAATTACGAGCTCATATCCGCACGATTGTCCTAGAGGAACTTCATGGTATTGTTCCGGGCAACCCCATCGTTTTCACTGTCCGGCCTTCTGGTCCAAACCTGCGTGACAACATTAGGGACGAACTGGCATTTACGACAAGCGTTACACAGGCCCCGTCTCTTGTACCGTATCCTGCACCTTTGTACGCCGATGTTGCGTCACGGGTCCCTGCACCAAGTTTATCTGTGCCTGCTGACGTTTTATGTGACCGCTTAGCTTCGATGGCAGCACAGGCGCCCGTACAACCACACTTCCCGACCTGGCGTCCTGCACGCCCGGTCTGCTTTTACTGAGGCATACGGAGCATAAGATCGCGCTTCTACCACCGCCGCCAAAGATGACGACGTAGATAATCAGCGTATGAACGAGACTTTGCCTCCATATCATATGCCTACAATTCTATGTCATATCGATCCTCACCTCAGTGTTCGCCCTCCCCTCTAAAGTTTCGAGGCTTGCCCCATTCTTCCCGCTGATTTCACTACCATTATCCGTCACAATTTCGGCGTTCGTCTCCACCCCTACGTTCGGTCCCAATCTCTTTGGACAACCACCTGGAAAACTAGAGGCTGCAGTTTCTGAAGGAAAAACTGCCCGCCATTCAAACGCAACCATTCCTCCGTCTCGCCCAGCAATTTTATTGCCTGTTTGTGTTGAAAGTGTTTGTGTTGACGCTATGATAGACACTGGCACTGCCATTTCGGCAATTCAACACAAATTGTGTTTTCACTTACGGAAAGTGCAGACTCCATATGTTGGTCCTGTGTTACGCGCTGCTAATGACAATCTTATTTGCCCTTACCGGAAAGTGTATTGCTCGCGTGCTCATCGACGGAATCTGTCATCATGTAGAGTTCGCTGGGACTTTCTATCAGCTGCGTCAGCTGTCATTTCGTGTGGTCAACCTATTATTTGGCTTGTGGCCACTGACCATTCTTCTCCTTCCAATTTTTCGTCGCCCTACAATGTTACACCTGTAGAATTTCACCTGCCTTCTGGTCAAGAGCGCGTTCTTACAATCAGATAACGAGACATTATAGACGGTCAGCAGTGGCTATCCCTCGCCAGCACTGCATTCTTCGCAGAATCGCCATTTCCTCTTGCATAGTGCGTTTCTCCCGTGGTTATGCAAGCATTACCGCCTACGACCGCCATTACCGCCATTATATGTTCACATATCACTAAGATTGTTCTTATGCTGCCATGCAATGTCATTACACCACTGCGCTTCTACATCTCTTCACTACGTATAAGCATGGTATCACGTTAAAGTACATGTAAGGGAATCTTCAACCGTGCCTTCAATATGTGTGTACCCTTCTGGTTTTCCCATTTTTTGTCTTTTTTTCTTTTTCTGAAGCACATGACATTTTATGATGCGCATTGTAATGCTAACCAGCGCAGATGGCGCTGACCTGTTATTAAAAGGAGCTTTCAAAGCCATGTATGAACTCTTGTCACATTACTCTGACGAAGGCTGGTCCACCAGCTGAAAACGTTAAAGGCGTATTCGGATGTGGTATTTCAAGCGCTCTTGAGCACTCTGAAAAGCAGCCCTGCCTTTGGTTGTCGAAATTCGAGTGCTCGGACTGCCTTCGGTTGGTTTTTTTGGTGCGTCAAACTCTGACTCAGAGTGCTCCCGACCGCCCTGACTTCGAAGTGAGAGCGTGGCGCGATTTGACCGAGAGGACGGATCACGTGAAACAAGCTCTTGGTTTCCGGCAGGTGACAGTGCGAGCGCACATTCTGGAATGGGTCGTCGCCGGTGTTGTTCGTGGCGTGTATTTGCGTGGCGAGTTCACGTCTACGAAGCCGTAAGGACACCTTGTCAAAAAGGAGGTGGCTAATGAAGGCAGAGGAAACGTCAATGCTGTTACACCAGCTCACGTACGAATGCCTTGACGCAAGCAGTTCGGTCGCGACGACGACGATCGCCAGATTTATGCTAGCAAGTTCGCCGAGTTGTTCGCCAAGCCTATTGTTGTTCCAAAAGTCCAAGGATACGTTCGGAACGTTGACAGCAGTTATTCCGATAAACAGGTAAGGTCGGGCCGCATGGCAAACATGACAGCACCTAATGTTATCTCCATTTCCAGTTTCGCACCAACTTCCGCCTGGCTCATTCAGCGTGTTACGAGCTCATCAAACAGTTTGAGGCATCGGAATTTTACCCGTCAGACAGAAACCATAGCGGTGTGCCCGCGAAAACGCCCGAGGAGCACATTCACTCATTCCTCTGGTGAGCAAGTTACATTTTCTGTCAACTACATGCCCCACGCGTTGGTTCAATGTTCAGTGTACGACATGCAGTGTAGCTCAACTGTCAACATAGATGCCAGGCTTCTGTGAAATTTTCCTTCTCTATTACGATCAGGTGTGTGAAAATTCGCCGTGAAAAAACTTCCTCATCATCCCTTGAGTTAATTAACGGAGTTTTTTTTTTCAAGGAGTCATGCTGCTTTGTGCTTCCACCATCGTTTTGAAAAAGTGCATTACAGGAACAGCGTTTTTCGTTGTGCTTCCAGAAATGCTAAGAAAAGGTGTTCACAACCTTGTGGCCGTACTTCGTGTACAGCCTCAACAAAAATGACCGTAAGCACGTCGTCCCCCATCCACCGTTTATTTTGCGAAAAACATGGAATTCCATCGAAAATATAGCCTTTCCTGTGGATGTTGATTAGCAAGGAGAATAACATACATTTCCAGCCTGTGGCCAACTACGCTTTCGACGTGTGCACGACCTTATAATTGTTGTGGTTTTTGTAATGTTGGTTCACTTCAAGGGGTTACGCAAACACGTGCTGTTTAATTTCATCTTGGCGCACAATATGGCACAAATGAATACTCGTCATATTACCAAGCGACAAATACTACAAATATAGTAATATATGGCCAATTTGAGGCCCATGCAGAGCGCTCACAAACATTACGTGTGCAATGATGCAGTGACTTCCGCATGAAGCTTTAGTGTAATTACAGCTGTCACATTATTGGATTCAAGTCTTGGTTTACACGCAAAATTATGTAGTCGCATATATTTTGTTGCATCTTCTTGTAACCTACGCAAATAAATTCAAAACCTGTACAATATTTGTAGGTATGCTGTCAACAAGGCCTCAATGAGAGAGGTTGCGGTCCTCTTTGACATGGCCGAGTCCACTCAGTTCGCTGTGACTGATAGAGTTCTTGGCTTTCTGTGCAAGATTGCTCCAGATACCATACAATTTGAACTAGACAAAGATTTATTGGCCAGGGATTTGGAGAAAGTGAGTTTGTATATTGCCTCACATCATTTTAGGCACAGTCATGCATATTGTCGAGGAATAATAAAACAACCATGAAGAAGCAGTCCTTTTGAACTTCGACATTTTGTTTATGTCACTGAGATCAATATAATAGAAGGTGCTGCATGCTTATTCTTGGAAAATTATGTATACACAAAATGGAATCATGGCTTGGCTGATTACGCCTAATAATTTCCACTTACTAGACTGAATGCTGCAAACTGGAGTGAGCATGAGCATTTTTCTAGCCTTGCGTATACAGTTATTTCTGACTTAGGAATTCCTTACTCTCTTTTCAGCTAGAAGGATTCCCAGGTGTTATAGGATGCATCGACGGGACCTCCATTCTGATGCGCTGCCCGGTGAATAAAGTTAGTTCTACATATATAAACAGACACGACGAGGTGTTGATGACAATGCAGGGAATCTGCAATAGCAAAGGCAGATTTCAAGACGTTTTTACTGGACCACCAAGCAAGGTACACCACTCCCGTGAGCTGAGCTTATCAAGTATACAACAAGACTTGCCCGCACTTTGCCAGGTGAACAAGTATCGCATCGTTGGAGATGCTGCATATGCTATTAGGGAGCACCTGCTTACGCCATTTGAAAATTACGGCAACACGACACAAGATAAAAGCAGGTTCAATTATTGGCTTTCATCTACAAGGGTGGCGATAGAAAATGCTTTTGCTTTATTGAAGCATAGGTTTCGCCAACTTCGATACATTGAGTTTACCAAAGTGGACAAGATCACACAGTTTATAATAGCATGCTGTGTGCTCCACAACATATGCCTGGACAGTGGTGACACCGGTGTGGAGGACCTATTGACTGAAGAAGAGAGAGAAGAAATAAGACAAGATGCACTACTACAGATCAGAGAGGAGCGTGCCGAGCTGGACCAAAACAGGAAGCCACAGACTGACGGCGAAAGTGTGCTGTGCCGTCTAGGCAAACTGAAAAGAAACACTCTGATGCAGCAGCTATAGGGACTGGAGCAGGAACCAAAGACAAGTTGATATAATGCCAAAACTAAGTTTTATTGAAGAATTTGATGTGCATACGCAGATTTGCGTACACGGTATGCTGTGCTTTATGTGCCTGCCTTTGTTGCTAGATCTTTTAGTGCGTCGATATGCTCCTTGTGTAGTTTAATTAGTTCAAGATGCTGTTCCTCTCTTCTTTTTTTCTTTCGTCCCTTTTCGCTTCTCGTTCTTTGTTGATCATTTCCATTCTTACAAAAAATACTGCATATGCATCATTCGGCTACCACCACTGGGACGACCAGTTTCATTGTTTTTCATTCTTTTTCTTCGTTCATGGCCTGCTTCTTCTGCTGTCTCGTAAGCGGAGTCAAGAAGTTTGGAGCTATCCTGGTCATTACTTTCAGAGGATGCAGTTGTACTGGTAGATGTGCTGGCTTTATCAACTGGCTTGGGTACACTCTTCTAGGTCACAGAATGCACACCACGGAGAACTTCAGGCTCAATGCTATCATCTGCAGCCCTTATTTGGGCAAACTCTTCTTCATAAGACACTTGGCAGCGAATATGGCCTGATGTCTTGTTGTTTGTGTCTTAAGTTTTTTTTCTTTTCTGCATGGCCTTGAAACGCGACTCACACTGTGTAGCGGTTCTGCAGATTCCAAGCATTTGAAGTATTTCTTTCGAAATGTGTTCATACGTGACCCGCTTGCTCCGAAATATTTTTATCGGGCCAACCTTGCTTGAATATTGGGCATAGAGTGTTTATAAAAGCCTAGTTTTTTCCTTCTCCGCATGGTCCTGTTTACATTGGAAAAAAATAAATGCTTGGTTATAGCACAAGTGACATTCAGATTTCGTATACTAGCAAGAAAAACTAAAGTTTGAATGGCCCTGCAAATTGTATTTTTTTAGGAAACTGCAGCGTTATTGTAAGCAAAAGAAAGGTGTACATGCAAGACTGCAGTAAAGGCCAAAGAAATACAGGGTTGGACTACCGCGGACATTTCTGCAAATTTTCTGATTTTGTGTAATAAGAAAAACCAGTGGTTTGAATGGCCACACAAGGAGATTTTTTATGGCACTGCAGCATCATTATAAGTACACGAGCAAGGCGGCAGTAAACACTGAAGTCAAGGCCCGCCTGATTAAAGACAGTCTGCTACAATGACAACTGAAAAAAAAAACGTAGCAGCGAGGGTTATGCTTACTCGTGCAAGGAGTACCCAAGCTATCTGCATTACCTGCGTCCACAGGCGAGACTGGGCTCGGCTCGTTACCAACAAAAACTATAAATTTCATTAATACGACTTTTATAGTTATTACAAGCGGTCATATGCAAAAGCGTATATTGCTGCACAGGACGCATTCAGCTGTGCGTATGCAGGCAATTGAAATGGCAGGTGGATCAACCACGTAAATGACGAAGTTGAATTCCAACTTGAGTGATTTGAACAATGCAGCAGCAGTAATGGCTGTCTACAGTACTCGTGACTGGTATGCGCTTATTTCTCGAGATAATCATGTCATGTCGCGACGAATCTATTCTCTAAAAGCAATGTTGGCTCTCATCTACGCGGCTGAATCTAAATTGTCGGGATTCAAAATGTGGAATGAATGAACCACCGTAGCTTACAACAGCAAGTTAAAGGAGTGTTAAAAAACCAGTGCACGCGCTTTTGTCTCGATTTGACGTTGAGAAAACATGCACGTGGTTAAATACGTCGGCACCGGTACAGGTGTTAACTCCACAACTTCATGAACAACGCGCGAAGGGGCTGCATTACAGCTCGAGTCATTCGCAAAAGATGAGTTCATTCGCAAGTTGTTTTTACTTAACTTACCGTCATACATTGTCAGCATGAGGGACTGTGCTTGGCTCAGACGGCTGTGACTGCGTCCAGACATGTCGCATTTCTGCGCCATTTGTCGATGCAGCGCAGAAATGTTTACCCGGTGGCTTCCCGCACTCGCTGCACGGTGGCGCTACAGGCGTGCTGCTCCCACATCGCCGATGTATTCGGTTGGTACGCTGCCTCTCGCGCTCGGATTGCGAGCGGCCTCTGCATCTGGCGACTCTGAGCAAGAGGACCAGAGCAGCCAACCTAATACGCCATAAGTAAAGACGCTGCCGTGAAAGTTTCGTCGTCTGTTCCATACTCGTTTTTCCGTGGCTTGACAACAAGAATCATGAGATCTAACAGACAATGATGCCAAAGAAAGTATAGAGGAAGTTATGAGGCCGAACTGTAATGTAAATGTGAAGAAAGAACAGTGCGTGAAAAAATAACGTGCCCGGGGCAGAAAACGACCCTGCGACCTTCAAATAACGCGTTCGATGCTCTACCGCTGAGCTACCACAGTGGCCATCCCCCGCCCAAATTATTGGGTACTTATATATGTGAATTAAACGTGGGAGTATCAGTCATCACCCTCAGTAGCCAAAGCGGCGAGTGTGGCACACTATGAGCCTGTTTGGGGTCACGTAGCACGTGCACTCATTACGAGCTGGCAACTTACCAATAGCTCACAACCTAACGGCCCCAAGCCTGCCAGTACGAGACCCTCGTTAATGAATAGGAGAATGAAGTGTATATTTGAGGGCTCGTTTTTCGGCGTTTGGCACAATAATATGAGATCTAACAGACAAAATATTGTCAAGGAATGTATAGAGGAAGCTATAGGGGAAGACCTCTTCTAGTGCGGGTAGCACTACCTTTCTATTACACGTTTCGGAGGGCAAATATACATCTAGCATGTGTAACTATCGGTTGATCGTTGGGTACCCTGTAGGCACGTTGACCTTTTATTTATAAACTACATGACATACAACGCCGTTTATAATACTAAATTTCAATTATCAGCTGGTATTCTGTCATATCGGCTCAATGCGGTCAAGCCACTTGTGCCCAATCCTGTGAGTTGTACTAGGCGCTTACAAACACAGTTGGGACAATCTGTCAGCCGTGCTGGCCGAAAAATAATCTACAAACGTTACGATCTGGTGTTCGATCCGACTTGAGATGCCGTGGTGTGTACTTGTACGCCAGAACAACAACCCTGGTCGGCAAAACTACAACTCAAACGCACCTCTGCCAATGCCTAAAGTTTTGTTCACCTCGTCTACACTTTATTACAACAAAGAGATGCTTGCGGATTGCTTAAGCGCCAATCTTCGCGAGCCGCCTGCGCCGAGATCAGTCCAAGTAATTGTGACCTGTACGGGTCAAATACCAGCAAATTTAGGCCTAGCTTTGCGGCCGAGGCCGTCATACATTCAATCGGCTCTTCTGGGTTAATAATATGCTATGCCAAGGAATAAAAATGGCTGTACAGAAGACCCTTGCCATCGGTTAACTTGAATGAATCATTCTTTCTTGCGTACGGTGCGCGCACAAAGGGCGATGAGCATCGATGCGACGCACTTTTAGCCTTGTGGCGCAGCGCACACGGGCCACAGCCGACAGCCGCCGGGCGCGCTATTCGGCACTTCGCTGACTCATACAAGAAAACAGGGGCTTGTCGTTCGGTGTGCGCTCATAAAGTAACACGATGAGATACTTTTGTGTTTTTAGCTATCGGCTGCGTAATTGCAGCTATCGGTTTACACATGGAAATCAGCACACTCTAACACGGCCGCTGCACTATAGCATATTGTTGCTTGCGCATGAAAATACACCTAATTCAATCAACTACGCACGTACTTATCAAGCATTAAAGTCGTTAGAAAACATCGGCGCACGTCAACTAGCACAAAAGCGAGTAACGGTCAATGCACTCGGCAGTAAATCATCTACCTCAGGTTCTCGATAGTTTTGGTATATTGTCCTTTCAATGTTGTGAATTCTGAAAGAAACTTGGCGTCTTGGCATTAGTGGCATGTTATGTGTAGACGCCAGTAGTTTTTATATCATGAAGACACAAGGTTTAGTTAGAAATGAAAATCGCCTATGGGCTCAAACTACGACCCGTGAAGCGGAACGGCGTGCTTCCTTTCAACCAGTTTTCCTTTTTCAGCGTAGTGATTGTGATACAACGTTGCGTAGTGATCCAAGCACTCGCCTCGTCATACGAAGGTGGCGAGTTCAAACCCAGCTGTATAAGATTTAAAACGTTTTTACTTACTAATACGTGCTGAGATTCACCTCACTTCCCGTGGCACTTTGTTTGTGTGGTAAAATAACTTTTGGCGACTCTTTAGATATTGCCGCTGCCTCACCATGGTGGTCTAGTGGCTGAGGTACTCGGCTGCTGACCCGCAGGTCGCGGGTTCAAATCCCGGCTCCGGTGGCTGCATTTCCGATGGAAGCGGAAATCTCGTAGGTCCGTGTGCTCAGATTTGGGTGCACGGCAAAGAACCCCAGGTGGTCCAAATTTCCGGAGCCCTGCACTACGGCTTCTCTCATAATCATATGGTGGTTTTGGGACGTTAAACCCCACAAATCAATCAGATGTTGCGCTGCTTCTGGCTTCGAAGTTGTTGGTAGTGGCGCGTCAGGAACTCGACATTCATGATCACACAAGCATGCTATAGTTATCACTGAAAGTTATCACTGACGCATTAAACTTACTTCTGGGGCTTCTACGCTCAGAGGCATATGGCTACGAGATAGTTCAATTGCTTCGCGGCGTCTGTGGTAACTTGCAAGTGCTAGGTCAGCAAGGACGGAGTGCCAGATCCCATTCGCGCTTCATCGGCACGAGAGTTGCATAAAATAGGAGCTCAATTCGAGTAGCAGAGTGTTCATAGTTTCTTTACTGTGCATTCAGCGAAAGATTGATTTATTGATTGATATGTGGGGTTTAACATCCCAGAACCACCTTTTGATTATTAAAGACGCCGTAGTGGAAGGCTCCGGAAATTTTGGCCACCTGGGGTTCTTTAACGTGCATCCAAATGTGAGCACACGGGCCTTCAGCATTTTCGCCTCCATCGCAAATGCAGCCGCCGCAGCCGGGATTCAATACCGCGACCTGCGGATCAGCAGCCGAGTACCTTACCCGCTAGACCACTGTGGCGGGGTGCATTAAATTTAAGAGTATGTTCCGTGGCCAACTTTGCCTAACTCCTCCGCGGAGTTAAAGCAGTCTGGGGAGAGTAACACTGTCCTTATGCTTTTGCAGCACCCCCTCAAACTTTGTCAGTGTATGTGAAACCAACTAGCCGACAAGTTACCCCTTAAGGACTGGATTTCTTATTCAAAAGGCACACTGAAGGGTCTTTAACCTTCGCGAAGGAGGCCATGTCTTTATGCAAAACGCTTTACGTTGGGTTGGCTTGCGCATCACATGGTACACTCTCCCACCTCTTGCAGGAGCAGTCCATGAGTTGGACCGCTCAATAGGTGAGGTGCTGGCCGCATTGCAGTCCCGTGGTATGCTCGCCGACAGCGTTGTCGCGTTTACCAGTGACAACGGAGCTGCACCGGTCAAGGGAGTCACCGCTGCGAACGCCGGCTCTAATTGGCCTCTGCGCGGAGTGAAAGGAAGAGTGTGGGAAGGTAGCTTGCGGACGCCTGCGGTGTTCTGGCACGCTCGCCTGAGCTGGTTCTTCGCCACGGCCTCCCTCCCAGCAGATGATGCACATGGTCGACTGGGCGCCAACTTTCTACACCGCTGCAGGTACACGTGCTATTCGTGACTGGCGCTCTTGAGGTTTCGCGTGGTGTATACGAGAAGAATAAGGTTAGCAATGCAGGCCAGTCGGTATATCATCGCGAGGTGAGAGTGTTGCGTCACGTACAAAGACACAACAGGAAAGAGGCACTCTTGCAAGTAAACATTACTTTCATGGTTTGTTCTTTTGTCTTTTTTGTTATGTGGCAGTGGCATTGATAAACTCGAGGGACCATGCGTTCGCATAATTAGGTTCACCATTAGTCCCTCGAGCTTTCTAGAGAAAGCGGTGAACCTGAACGTAAGGCTCCAGCTATGTGTAGGTTGTAGGAGACTCTTTGTGGCGCACTTTAAAACAGTTGCAGTACAAACCATTCGGGTATAACAAGTTTGCATCGTAGATATATGTACGCCAGGTGGGACAAAGGGTTGTGGCAAAGAAGACTGCCGCAGTGCTAACAAAAAACTTCCTATGCTACATTCCTTATCCCGCATGTCGTAATCGTAATCTTTGTGTGTGTACGTGTCTATATAAAACAGTATAGCGGTGTGTTAACCATATTGCTTTCAATACAGTCCCTAAGGTACGCTGCGCCTGCAAAATTCACGTTTTATCCCAATCAGTGAAGCACTCACGTGAGCTTGAACACACAAAAAATGTTCTATTCAATTTAAAAGAAATATAAATGTGCCACACACTCAAATATTGCTCAATAATTAAAGAGGCCCTGCAACACTGTTTGAGCATGGTCAGAAAACGCTGCTGATCGGTTTTGATGGTTGTCAAGTACACACGAACCAAATATTACAGCGCAGCACACGGCCTGGAATTCGAAACAAAATTTTAAAGTCAGCAAAAAATTGTTCTGTCCTTCCGACAAATGACGAAAGAAGCTCAAAAATTACCAGTAGAAGGGGCGTTCCATTATTCATTGGCTGAATTGAACATAGTGTGCTTGGTCGTTACAAGGCATCGCCGTGCGAGGCCGCGACTTGTCCTGGGTGCCCACGCAATGACACTAAAATAGCCAATATTCGAAAAAAAGTGCTCAAATTCACTAGCCGTGCGTGAGGTATTTTCTTTAGCAATGCGATACCTCCCGGCATGGCTTCCCGTGCCTTTGTTGGCACGAGAATAGAGAGAAGGCAATCGCAGCATCTGACAAATCTTTGTAACTCTACTCATACTGGACGTATTCTTAAAATTTTGGCGGCGGTAAGTTCGTGAGGAAATAAGGTTTCTTAGGTGAATTCATTCCACAGTTGCTTGAAAAAGCGTTTCAGGGAACTTACAAGGAGCAAATCTCGTCAGGACCAACCCTTTTCTTGGTGTCAGTTCATCACGGGATGAATCGTGGGTCTGAGACACAAAAAATAAAATTAGCAGTCATCTAATATCAATAATTTTTGACAGATCAGTATAAATCATCCAGAAGCAAAACCCATTTATACTTGTCGGGAACGTGAACGTGTTATAGATTATAGGACCTAGTTTTATTGTCGAAGCTCGCTGTTCACTGTCATAGCGATTACAAAACCATTGCTATAGCCTAAACATTTGCGTATGTGAATAAAAAAGGTTTACAATGTACAAACACAATGACAATTAGAAGGTACAATATAAAGTAGCTAGAAGCACGAACCCTTTATACAAGTCAGCGAGTCAAAAGTAGACATTTTGGACGTAAGGACAGAGCTTCGTCCTGGACTATTCATACCATTTTACGAAACTCATTTACATTATACTGAACAATGCTCAGGTAACTTTTGTGAGACACAAAAAAGGTTCAATATCACATTATCATTGATCATGACTGTGACGGAGCAATTCAAAAAACACGTAAAAGTACTAACCTTTATACTAATCGGCGACTTCAAGTAGACGTTATGGAACTTATGACTTGACTTCACCCACTCGTCATCATTCACGTCGTGCAGATGCGCGTTTTTTTTTATTCTAGTACTATAGGCTGCAGTCTGATACAACCCTAATCGCATTTCACACGAGTTTTGCTATCTCCTGAAATGGGGCTCTGAAATACACCAATTGCACGTAAAGTAACATTGGTTGTTTTATTCATTTCTGTAAAGATATTATGCCCACAATTTTCGCGTATAAACTATACCTCGAGTCACTCGAGTCAATAACTCAGAAGCCTATTAACAAATTTTAGTTATGATTACTTCTTTTATAGCTTCAATCTGTAGCTGCCACATCATCGTCGAGTTCATCTGTGGTTACGACACATGGCTGACTGTCATAACTACATTATTTGGGATTTCAAAATTATGCAAAAAATACTCAGTGCAATGCGTGCATTTAAAAGTAATAAAGCTTAAGCGATAACCACTGGCAATTTGCAGGCGAAGTGACATCGGTACAACGCGTACGAAGGAAATTTAGCAAAGTATCTAGTTTGCATAATAGCTCCTACAATTACGAAGAATCAGGCTATGTGTAATTTTCTAAACTATCGTTACTTTGGTCTCAAGGAGGACAAGTTTCGGAACTGGGTGACGTAGATGGACAAGACCTGTGGGAGGCACTTTCCTCCGGTAAAGTCACTGAACGCGGAGATGTGATTCTAGAAATTGATGGCCCAGATCTGGCATCGGCGATTATCTCTGGCAGGTGAGCACCCAAATGTTGAGAGAAGAACATTCGCTCTTTCACTTTTATTGATGGAACCGCTGGAAAAATCCTAACCTGACTCGAGTCAGGGAGTAGTGCCACTAGTGCGCATCTTCGGAAATAGAATAACCCGAAAATGCATGCAGTGGGTTTGCACCCATAGTTCTAATATTTTTTGTATCATGTCATGGTTCCTGAGACAATACATTCCTGCATGCTGTCGCTGCGCCCGCCGCTTTCTATGGGACATTAGCGGAGAATTATTCACTCCAGCCTTGAGCACTTTCCCTGAAATCGCTGAGAACGAAGCAGCTTCTGTCCATTGGATTTCTTAGGTTGCATCTAACAAAAAAATGAGGCTGCTCTCTTCACAATTGGAAATATTTCTAGCTATATTAAGAACCCACTGAGTGGAAGGTGCTGAATCCTGCGTTGACTTTGTGCTCAATCGAAGTACAACTGTGAAATGTTGCAGAAAGACCGCATCTTGCACACACACTACACATTGTTGGGGTGTAATATTTTTCTATTCTTTTTTCTGAACAAGAGCGATTGTAGATGCCTAAATTACTTCCGTACCATTTGGCGTTATGCATTTCTAGTACTTGTAATCCCTTTGGAGCCACCGAAGGTGTACACCATTCTTGCCGCAAATCTAATAGAGGCATTCTTGAATATACTTGCCCCGCCGTGGTGGTATACTGGCTATGGTACTCGGCTGCTGACCCGCAGGTCGCTGTATTGATTCCCGGCTGCGGCCGCTGCATTTTCGACGGAGGCGAAAATGCTGTACGCCCGTGTGCTCAGATTTAAGTGCATTTTAAAGAACCCTGAGTGGTCGAAATTTCTGCAGCCCCCCACCACGACATCTCTCCTTAACAAATGATAGTTTTGAGACGTCAAATATCACACATCAATCAAGCATGTGGCCTCTGACCTCAAGTTGAACAACTGAATTTTTAGCCCCTGTACAAATACGCCAGCTGAATATTCACTGTAAGATGAACTCATACATCTAGCAGGTCGCGACAATGAGAGCTTATCGCTTTCTTGCAGTAATTATTGACGGCAGTATGACTAAACATTTAGAAAACAGCTGTAGTTCTTGTAATCTATCGTCGCTTTGAAGCAAGGCAGTGGAAGGACCTGGAGTCTCGTATTTTTCAATTGAAAAGGGCACATCATATAGAAACTTTCCTGCCTTTCTGGCATCTTTATTGAGTAATGGTTGCGATATTTGTTTACCCGAAAAGGGTGCTGTCGAAACATTGCGCATACATATCAGAGAAGAGCTGCATTTTCTTGCTTTTCGTGCAGGACTTGTTATAGACTCACGCTGTATTTTCGCGTCCTCCAGAAAAAGACATACGAGACTTGTTTCACCCCTTTTAGATTTCTTAGTTCGTGCATAATTCCGACCCCTGAAGCATCGCCACGTATAGGAAAGTTTTTTTCATTATATGTAATGAACCCAACACATCAGTCTGAATAAACAGATCTCTTAGGTATGAATATTGCCAGATTGAGAAGTAATGTAGCATTCGCTGCAGTAGTCTAGTGAGACGTGTTGCATGTGTCGTGTGTTCGGCTTTTGCTATTGCTGACAACTCTGCAGCCGTCGTTAGAGTCAATACCACGCCATTAAAAATTTATTCACCAGTCATTACGACAATAAGTAATAATTACTGAATATTTCGCACCATAATGGTGGATGGGGTGCCGCAGAGAATATTGATTAAGCGTCCATATTACTGAAAGAATAGCTTCTGCGTCCAAGTGACTACTATGAACAGTGATTCAAAAAACTAGGTAATGCGAGTAGACCATATCAACAGGTGCGCATTGTGGGCGTCTCCTCCGGCCCCTATAATACACTCACCTTGTGCAGCCGATGCCGTAAACTGCTGTTCTTTGGAACCCCGTTCAGTGCAGAACGAAAGTACGTTTTCTGTGCGTTCACATGGGTGAGGGACGTTGTACGCCGCATTTATTTTGCATTTAGTGATGCACACAGCAACACTTTTTCTCCAAGAAGGCTATAACAATATTCTCCATTTTAAAGGAGTACCTCCATCACATCGATGAAATATGTTATGAATCGATTCATAAGTTTTGTTTATTTTATGTATTTTTCTATCCACAGTTTCAAGCTTGTTAATCGTCCGGAGTCGGGAACTGGTGAAATTCTCGACAGACAATGGCCCCCACCGAAAGGCAGTCCCCAAGAAGAACTTGACCTGGACTCGCTCATGGAATCATCCAATGCCTGGCGAGCACTACAGCAAAGCTCCTTTGATAACGATCATAGCAATCTCACTGAACTCAAGAAGAACTGGCACTACGATTTGATTGTGGAATGCAACAGCGACGAAGTATCGGAAGGTGACCAGCTTGTCGGGAAGCACTTCGACCCTCACGATACCATCTTCTTGTTCGACGTATTCAACGATCCGTGCGAGCTGAAAAACCTCGCTTCGACTGAGTCTCAGGTATGATATCTATGCCATTACTTTGCCAATGAGTAGAATTCATTGATATTGTGAAATACAAGCTGAGTGTTCTGGTTTGTATGTCATTACTAATTTAAGGTAGCACACCAAAAGCCATGAGCCTTTCATGCTGCTTGGACTAGAAAAAGGAGCCTCCCCAGATATTGCACGAGGATCACAGTGTCTTTGAGTACATTTTGAATTTGAAGCATAGCGAACACACCTAATGAAACATAAAAAGGAAACACGGAACATGGAAAATAAAACCGAAAGTTGTTCCAATTTATCTATGCGTTTACTGAAGTTTGCCAGGAAATTAGCAACCGAGCCTGTCTAGACTTTGAACGTGTCGTCGTAGTCATCTGAACCATCGGTATTACCTCCATCATCCCAAACCTAAAAGAGTACTGACACCTTATTTCGAGGGCGAGTTTGTTCTGTCATTAAAATCTCCATTATACAGAAATCGCTCTGAGGAAGTGTGAAGCTCATCAAGTGCGCGTAGGATATATTATTTTGATGTAAGTGTCAAATTTTTTTAGCGATCTTACCGACATCAACACTAGCTTGACTTCAGGCTCCAGTACCAATTTTTGTGACTTCATGCCGCAGCCTGGCAAGTTAAGAAGACGTCAGGCACCAAAAAACAGCAAATGGCCACCTACGGTCGCTATCATCCAGCGAACCTGTGAGGCGAGCGAGCAGAGTCTAGAGTATAGTGCGTCCTCGTGAGTACAGAATATACACGGCTCAGAGGGCAAGGGAGTGATTCGATCTGAATCCATCGCCATGGTAGCAATGCTTTGCCCTGCGAAGTCTTGTGCTAGTGAACCGAGGGATAGGTGCAAGTTCCACGGATTCCCATCTGATCTTGTGCTGAGACAAGCATGGGTCGACTTCGTGTGCCGTGGCCGATGTGGAGACTGGGCGCCGAAAAAGCGGAGTTTGTTCTGTTCACTCCATTTCACTGCAGTAGTGTACACGTACACCATGCAGTTGATTGCCGATTTCAGATTCTCAACAAAGCAACAGACTACAACTTAGCCACAGATGGCCGGGGATACGTCACGATAACTTGCACATGTACATACGAACGCTTGGCGGCGCTACTCACACCAGGTCGTAACGTCAGCGTGCAGTTGAAACTGAAACTAGCTTTTAGGAACAACTCGTAAAAACTTTTCAGTGTGCACTCACGCTAACCGGTACAATTTCTAGGCTCTTGGGGCCTTGGCCTACCGTTTGACGCAAAAAACCGATCACCGCAAAATTTCGTTCAGTACTCCTTTAACTCAGAGTCACATTTCAGTGTATACTACGAGACCTCCTTCAGTATAATCTTTTTTTACATCGCATAATGAAATAAAAAAGCTTGATTTGATTTGATAGCTTGAAAAACTCTTGTGGTCGAAGATTCTCGTGGCTGCTATACGCTCAGAGCGAAATTTGAGAAAGTAATGTGCGAGCCACAAAAGCAACCCTCAATGGAAGCCGTACCTGGGCGGCGGTAACCTACTCGCAGTGGTTAGAGTTATTGAACACCACTGACCGACCAGAGGGAGATACAGCACGCGTCTTCTCTTTTCCATTTGCTGGCTGCAGTTTTCGTGGGGCGAACGTAGATTGGGAACGCGGAGTTATGGTCAGAGAGTACTAGAACCGTTTCTAGCAGACTCTAGTTACACGAAGAAGTCGAGCGTCACAGAGTAATACTGGCATGTAGGGATGCTATGAGCGAGGCCGGCATTGGGCTAAGGTCACCGCCGAGCTTTGTGTTAATGCGTCTACAAAACTGCTCTTTCGACCTGTTCGTATTGTGCCGAGTTTGGCGCCATAAATAAAGTGGTCGTAGGTTTCACGGTCATGATGCATTACTTCATTTCAGGAGGAGCATTTTGAGAAGACAGAGCCAGGCATAAAAGACGTGTTTGTAAAGCCTACAGATTATGCGGCAATGATGCTGTGGATAGCGTGTTCGGCACCTTCTGTGTCGGACCCAGATGTTATAAGTTCGACTCACACTGACCCTACTTCTTTAGAAGCGAAGTATCTTTTTGATTTGCCTCTGTAACACAGCCTCTGCCAACGAACACACCACGCACTGCAGGTGTTGGCGTGGTGCGAAGTAAATCACGCCACTGCTGCGCGTTGACATAACGCTCCGCTTGCAGTGTGCACTGACGTCACTCTATCCCTCATCTGCCGTGCACTTGCCACGGCCCCCGCAGGTCGCATCGTCCGTTCACACTCGACCGCCACTCGCTACACCGTTGACTTTCTTTTCGGTTCACGCGCACTAAATCTGACGTGAGCCCAACGTGCGCATTAAAACATGTCTGTACGTGTCACCTACAATACCTACGCCAGCCATCGCTTCAAACTAATCTTCAAGCACTCACCGCAACACCCGCTTTAGCGCCGTTCAACTCTTGACACCACCCGCACACAACGCTGCTGCTTCGGGAGTCACGGAAGCTTTGGGAGTCACGAAGGGCTCGATCAGAACAAAGGGAAAACGTGGACTCTCTGTAGCAGTGCACGGAGAACCTGCTGCAGGATGTTAGAGTGGTTACCATGACCATTGAGACAATAAATTTTACAGACATAAAAAATCGAACAGTCGGCTTTCGCATTTACTGGAGTCAAATCAGTTCCTATTGATAAGATGGATGGGCCTGAGGCTTAATCCTAATCTTCGGGAAAATATTGCAGATATAAACACGCAATTTGAAAACCATGTTAAAACTTGTCGAGGCAGCAGTGGGATGAAATTTATAACTCTGTCAATTGACAAATGTGAACGAGAGATAACTGGAATTTTTGAAAACACCTGTTTGATGAGTATGGCACAAAATCTAATCAAAGGGGGCTTCACTAGAATACTCCCTTTTGCTCAAAAATCCTGGTCGGCAGCTGAGCTTTGAGGCAGCTTGCTAAAAAGTATGTATACCGCGAGCAGCCGATTCCTATGTGCAGGCCTATTCGAGATATAGGGAATACCTTGTCCCCGTTTGAATGAACCCTTTGGTATCAGCGATGTGAGGCGTGCCCTGCATAAACTCAATGGCCGATCAGCACCAGATCTGGGTAAAATCACCGAAAAAGTGCTTCAAAGTTTGGTAGAAGACTCTGTTGAATTTTTCACTGATGAGATTAATAGGATTTGGAAGGGAGGTGATATCCTGGAGCAATGCAAGTTGGCCACAGTGATTCCTTTTCCAAGCTAGGTACACCACCAAGCTTGGATAATCAGCGCTCCACCTTTATTATGTCATGCGTGGGAAAGACATCGGAACAATCCAGTACCGACTTGTTGTTTACATAGAGCAGAAAGATCTTTCTGCCTCACTACTTATTTGGCTTTAGGGCAGACCTGTCTACCCAAGATGTCATAATAAATATCAAGACTCAAATTTTAGATAATCAGACCAGTAACATCCGGGCTATCTTAGTCTTGGATCTCAAAGAAGCGATTGATTATGTCTCTCATGGTTTTATTTTGGATGCGATCTCTAGTCTCAACCTAGCTTCCTAATTTCACGCGTTTGTAACATCCTTCCTGAGTGGTCGAAAAGGCATTCTTACAGTTGGAAATCTAGAATCGGATGAGCAAGTGTTGGGACATAGGGGCACCCCACATACATCTGTTCTATCACCCTTACTGTTTAACCCAGTCATGGCTGGTCTGTCGAGACAGCTTTCTGGAATTCCAGATGTTGGTCGACACAATTTATGCTGATGCATCACTGCCTCCTTTACACCATTTGATGTAGAGGAGGCAGTGATGGCACTGTAGAGGCTACCCTTGAAGAGGCGGTAGACGCTACCGAGTTTTCTAGAGGACGCGGCCCTTTTCTGCTCTCCGGAAAAGTCTGAGCTTTTCCTCTATAACCCCGTCAAGAAGGGCCATTAACCGCGTAGCTGAGTGCCACCCCTAGAGACAGACATCGACGTACCAAAAGTGGACCATTAATTCCTAAAGTCGCTTCCTTTCGGACATTACCTATGCCGCTAGAAGCAAAGAAAACAAATAACATCTCGATCCAAAGGTGAGCGAAAAAGACAGAGAGTCTTATTAAACTCATAAGCCGGTTAGCTTATCGAAAGGCAAGATTATCAGAGAACAACTTAGTCAGGCTTGTACATGGTTTTCTGCTGTGTCACTTTGAATACGTTGCGGCAATGCACGTTTGGAAGGGAGTGGGAAGAGACAAGCTCATTGCAATTATTATGAGCGTGGTAGAGAATGTGCTTAGGTTCCCCAGCTACACCCACACAGATCATCTTCTGCAGTTGGGATTTCACAGTACCTTAGAAGAAATCGAAGAAGCGCAAGAAATAACGTAGGTAATTATGCCCTCAGGCTTTTTTAAAAGCAAGCAGAATGATTTTAGCAGATATATGTACCCCACCAGCTCAGGTTGAGGCTAACTACCAAGGGTTGATGAGGGACAAGAAGAAGCGTATCATTTTCTTGGTTGTCCTGGCAAACATGCATCCCAATAAAATTTTGGAAGGAGGAGAGTGCGCGCTCAGGTGCTTCTCTAGCAAGTTGCGAATATCGACGGGGGTGCCTGTATTTTGATGCGGTGCATTATGATGACCATAGGAACCGATTTACGGTCGTGGCAATAACCACAAAAGGGTTAATAATAATATGGCGTCGGTAGGCGCCGAAGCTGACAATGCAGCCAAGCAGGTTTCCATTGACTTGGCTCTCTGAGGTAGCCGTCATGTAAATGTTTTTAGCAATTCTAGAGCCGCCATTCGTGCTTTCAGTGTTGGAGCTGTGTGGACATAGGTCATCAACATACTCGGTGAGAAGTTCCTTAGAACCCTTACCTTTACATGGTTCCCGGCTCATATGGAAAACATGAACAGAACGAATATTATTTCAATGAGCTGGTCCATTCCAGGGTACGGGAGTAAGCAATCTGCACCCATGGAGGACATAGGGTCGACCTGGAGATAAACAGGAATGTGCAACTACATGCAAGGAAATTACCTAGTATTTCTCTATGGATAAGAGAAACTTTCCGTCTCCACGCGGAAAGCTAAACAGATGCAGGTACTGACATTGTGGTTATTTCAAAAAGAAAGGTACCCTAACACTGCCTTTCTCGACAAGGTTTATCCTGAGGTTTATTTAACTCTTGTACGAATTGTGGTGGTTTCGCCTCCTTACACCACATGATCTTAGAGTGCCCTTCGGTACGCGGTACCGATACCACATCGTCCGGCAATTGGGAATCCGCTCTGCAGGGTCTGGCCATGACATCACAACTCTGGGCTGTCCTATAGGGCCCTCGATGCGGCGGTAGGTCTTGGCCTTACTTTCCCGTCATGATATCGGCCCGCCGTGTTCTATGCCGCACACCTTCGGAATTTTAGATTATTGTTCTCTCTAACCAAACCAATCAGTATAGCATCGAGAAGCAGCCGGCCAGAAAAATAGATACGTAGATATAAATGATCGAAGTTCCTGCGGTCAGCTAATCGATACGTTCCATTTAATAAGTCAGTTTTCACTTAATCCTCAATCAAGTGTTAATTGACTCACTTGATTTCGGCCGTCACTATCAATGCACAGAGTCGAAATTTCATTGAAAGGTTCGTTCATTATGCACGCGCGTGTGTTAAAATTAGAGCGACACAAACACGTATACCTAGTCAAAGCACGTACCAAACGCACATGTCAGAACACGGAATGCAAATTGTTTCACAGTCTTTTGTAGAAAGAGGTCTTGCGAAAATGTAAATTGCGATGCACATCTTTTTCTTACAGTTGCGCGACAGGCTGCTGAAAAAGCTGGCCACATACCGGGCTCACTTACCAAGCAACCACGTAAGCGGCGAGAGGGATGAACGTGGTTATCCGGAGAACCATGACTGCACGTGGTCAACCTGGCTGGATGTCGAGCCAACGGAAACCCAGTGCTGTTCATGCTGATGATCACCGTTGCACAAGAGATATCAATCGTGCTTTTCTTCTTTAAAGGAAGGTGTAAAATATGCGTACAATTTTATCCCAATGACTCCCACGTTGTGATGTTTTAAGGTATATGCTCTACAAATAGATGCGTTAGTTCTGTATGCATTGGCAGCCGCTATAAATTGCATGCTGTGTTTTTGTTCAAAACTGCGTGCTCAAGACAGGCTGATCATGTTATGCCAGTGGACGATGACGACCTAGCGTTGTTGTTTATTATGGCTACTACATATAAAAATAATAATAATAATAATAATAATTTATATTATTATTATTATTATTATTATTATTATTATTATTATTATTATTATTATTATTATTATTATTATTATTATTATTATTATTATTATTATTATTATTGCTCCAGTAGCATTACACGGTGAATTCACCTTTGTTCCGGCCATGTAAAAGTATTCAATTGTGTGTAGACATGCAGAAAATACCGGAAACAACCGTGTTGGTATGGCTGTGAACGCGAACGTTTCTTGGCAGCGGCTTTTCTTTTCACTACTTGTGAAAGACACCAAGATGCCTGAACTCACAGCAGATCACCCAAAAAGAGCCTAACTTTGCAATCTTTTCACCGAATCGAAAGTAAACCAAACAACGTCTAAGGCTACCTATTTAGGTATGTCAATAGACCTTTATTTGGGTGTGTGATGTGACGTCACTGACATGCGTGCAACGACACCGGTCAGCAAAACACCAATAGTGGTGACTTAGCTAGATGTAGTGGCTCGTTGCTTAGGACGCATTGTTTTGTTTTCTTGTTCGTCATATCGCTGTGAGCTTAGTCAACGGCTCTGCAAATATGAAGTGGAATTAATTATTTTGTGTTTGTGTTAATGAAATATAAATAGCAGAGCTGGCATGTAAACAAGTTGTAGGCATCAGATCAGTGCCAAAACCATGCAAGGATTTTGTATAGAGATAAGCGGAGTTCATATGAATAAAGTTTATTGATCCAAGGGTTATTTCGGTGCTCGGGGCTAAGCTTATAGAGGTGTAAATTTCGGTGAATATATTTAGAGACCCTCCGCGACGGCACGGGCCCACTGGGCGGCTCACTCCTGGTCTTCGGGGGCATCGCTGAGGAGGGCGAATCGCCATCGCTAGTAAGGTGCCTCGCCTCAGAGTTGTTGTGCTTAATATAGCGAAACTGCTTAGCGGTTTATCACGAACGCCGTAAGAAGGAGGTTACTTTAATTTTCGCTAGTATTTGTTACTTTAACGTGAGACTTCGCGAGAAGTGTTTCCTTATTTTTTTTTGCAATCATACTTGCACAAGCTAATTCCACGAAAAGAGAATCCTGGTGCTCGAAATATATTCGATATTCACGGAGCAGTCTCAACAAGTACCTTACTACTTAGTTGGCAGTTGACTACTTTTGAACAACCTAAATAGCTTTGCAGAAGAACGCACGGTTGGTAAAACGTCGGAGACCACGCAGCACAGCTTTGCTGGGCAAGATTAAAAACCAGGATTTTTCACGGAAGTTTGAAGTGCGAACAACAATACCCAGCAATTTAGTTAAATCATGGGTGGGCTTACATAAGGAAATATGCGAAGTCCTACGAGTTCAAGTTCAAGCTTACTGTTACCAATTTCCTGAGCAAATGAGACTACAAGAGGCAACTGAGTGAGTGGTTGGTGATTTGCACAGGAATGTATAGAAAGGTGGCAACACCAGGACATACGGACAGACCATCTTGCACATAAATATCGCCATTCATATGCACTGCGTCAAGTGCTAACTTACGCTTGAACGTAGGAAACAGTTCATGCGCTTTATTCCACAAAACACCCTAACAGTACCTCACTGAGTGAGGCTTTCTTTTTCAAGTATGACTGGGAAATCACTCGGCCATTCGCATAATATGTCATATTTGACACAAACCTGGATCTTTTTTAATACACTTACAAGTAATCTAACATATTTTGTATACGTTCCTGTTTGTCTATTTTATGATAACAGCTAAGCAAATATTTTTTGGTTGCTTTGTCACAATTCATGCAATAGAGGCTTACCCGGCTCGCTATCTACCCCAACTGGTATTGTCACCACCAGCAACTAAACCAACAAGGTATGCCAATGGAGATAATAAATTCAGTCATAGGGGCTACTGCACAACAAACACGTTTTAGAACTCCTTAGATTTCGGAAATATTACCAGAATCTAACATGATAAAGCATATACTTTCGTATGGTACATCAGATATACGTATTCTTTTCAGTGCCTACCTACAACAATGTTTTATTTCAGCAAAGTTAAAAACCTTGTTTCGCGGAAATGCCAATGTCGGCGTTGTTGTTCGTGGGCAAAATTTGAGTGTTGTTTATGTACAAAATAAATAACGAGGAAATAACATAGGCAACAAAAACGCCATTTGTGTGAGGCTCGAAAAAAAATTAGTCGTTCCACCGTTGAGCCTAGACATTGCTTTTCGTTTTTGCTTGAGCCTGCTTCCGAAAAATTGCTTTGTCATGTAGTAAGAAAAGTCTTCTTAACACCTGTGTTGTTACCTGACAAAAGCATAGTGTGACGCCAGGCTTCGATGCGTGGAAATGACACTACGAGTTGATCTTTCAAGGGACCATTCAATTCAAAGCGCTCAGTGATATTTATTGCCCGGTATCGGCAAGAGCATCTACAATGTAAGCAGCTGCGTAGCTTGGCGTGTTGCCAAACGAATGCGTAGTGTGCCCTTCGTTCAGTCGCAAAAAAAACGAATAAGGCGCAGTGGAAACTGCACAACTTTACTTGCAGTAAGCAATTAGGCATGGTTTGGAGCAGCCAAAGTTACAAGCAGAGACATTTGTCTATATTGCGGCGAAGTCGAGGCGTCTGACGAGAGCCGAAGTCAGGTCACCAATTGAGAAGGTGGTGCTCGCGGAGTCCGATTACGATGTTGCGTTCTGCTTTTGTAGGTGAAGCTTATAAATTCTCCCCTTACAATTACAGTTCAAATAGCTCAGATATTTTTTGCGGGCATCGCTCATTTCTGCCTAGGACTTGCAGTGTCTCGCAAATAGAAAAAGCATTAGCCCATGTACTAAGGGAATCGGTGGTGTTCGAAGTATGCCGAAGAAAGGTGCGTGGCGTTCATTAATTTTATTGAGCAATACCTTACGAAATGAGGCTAAAATATGTACAAATACCGTAAGCGCTTACATCTGTTAAACAGACACACTTGGTTTACATAACTAGTTGTTTACAGTTGCGTAACGGGGCCAGCAACAAGGTGGCCAGTAACAACAACAGTGAGTGTGCGTTATATTGTCTGCCGTGATCTTAGGGTCACAGCTACGCCGGACACACCAGTCGCTGCCTGAATGACAACCTGCATCAAACCCATTAACTATGCTAGGAAAGAGGCAGGTGGTTTTCTAGCAATGTGGTGGAAGTGCTGTGGACTCTTATTCAACAGGTGCATAATTGTGGAAACAATTGGGAATCATCTTACTCGGGAGATTGCAAAGAGCGGAGAAAGGATTGGTGGGGGGTGCATTAGCATGCTGTTGATCGTGCTTTCAGACCAAGAGTTTGATTTTTCTTGCATCCGTGATGTTGCCTATGTATATTTTGTAACTTCTGCGCACCAGATATACTCACGTGCTGCTATGGAAGTTGCACTGTTGAAAGTAGCACAATGTGTGTGCGTGTGTGCTCCATCATTGTGTAATCGTCTCTGGTATTGTTTTGCCGTTCATAAAAATCAAATACCGCCATTCCCATAATGCCACCTTCGTAGAAACTCAACCCGCTTTCAGAAGCTGCTTCTTTGTGTACGCCTCTCCGAAATGTGCGCGTTGTGAATGACATTTAGTACCGTATACCATCAAACCAATCATGCAACGACAGCAAGAGCTTATATTTATTGTCGTGCAGTATCACACAAAAATTAATGTGAAACACGTAAGAGATTATGGTGATAACGTTTGCTCTTCTCTCGCATAACTATCATCATACCGTGGAAGTCAAGAACCGCACTTAAAAGAACAATGTGGGAAGATGAAAATAAAGCTATTGAATAACCTCACCTGCAAAGAAGATCCTAGTTTTCTTGTCTCTCTCCACTGAGATCAGGTTGGAGTACACATGGTGAAGTGAGGCATTTCGTGCCAAACTTTACAGCACTGTTCTTTTAAAAAACTGTGCTTAGGATGAAATTACTTAACACAGCCTGTACTCATTCTCTAGTGTAACAGTCAGCAGAAGCAGCAATGAAATGAATGTTTACTGATAAAAACCTTTCGTCTCTACAGCGGCTGGCACGTAGAAGCGTGAATCGCACCGGTGTCAGTAGTGGGTGCGCAATCACGCTACAACGCACAGCGTATACGTATCATGTGCGTTACAACTTGTACATAAATTTTCTATGTTCCAGGTGGCCTATAGGTGTTGGGGAGAACTTTCTATTTCGGTTATAGTGCAGAACAGAAACTAAAAATTATTCTGATGTGCCTAGAAGCCACGGCTTCTAGGCGCACATCAGATTGCGAGCCTGCTACGCTACTTCGACGCGACGCCGGTAGAAGGCACCTAAACGTTTATTTCTTCGTGGCATAAGTATGTGATCTGTCTTTAGATTTTCAATTTCAGACACGCAGACTTGAGTGCCGGTGCACGTTCGACAACCAAACAGGCTGTAGTTGACCTGTTTGTTTCGTGCCTTGTGAGAGAGAGAAAGAGAGAGAAAGAGAGAGAGCACTTTATTGAAAAACAGAGAATTTAGCTGGCGTGTGTATACCACTGACTTGCTACTCTGCTTGGGGAAGGGTATTGAAGATTGAGAAACAAGGAGAGAGATAGAGAAAAAATATAAAAAATTGAAATGGGAAGAAAAACGTAAATATACAGACATTTTCTTGTCTCTTGGGTGGGGACGTGTGCTGACAAAGTGACCTATGACAAGTTTTCAAGGTGCCACTACAGTTTTTATAGCTTACTTATATTGCCTAAATACGTGAATAAAAGCGCCATGACATGCCTCTGTTGCGTGAAGTAGGGGAAATGGCCCAAGAAACAATCTACTGATAAACCTCGTTTGGTTCACAGATGCATGAAGGGTTGAAGGAGCGCAGGCTCGTCGGCATATGCTCGGCACTCAAACAAGACGTGTTCTACAGTTTACATGGAGCCACATTTGTTGCAGTATGAACGTTTGACTTGATAGAAGCGGTACTGTACGTTGTTTCCATAAGCACCGCTCCGCCGGAGACAATGTTAAAGAGTTTCAAGGTGCTCAGATATATGAGATGGAAGTCTAGTTCTCAAATGTGGGTCGATAGAGTGGAGTAAAGCATAATTGATGCGTCGAGAGCCTCTTTTTTTCTTCAGAAGCAAGCCTTTTAGCCAGCTGGGAAGCACCTTATGTAGTGAAATATGTTCGCCTGTAATTTTCCTTTTGAAATACTTTGCAAGCCGCTTCATCTACTTCTTCATTTGCCAGTATGCCGCAATGAGCCGGTATCCATTGAAATGTGATAGCGTGACCTGTGGTAATAGCTAAGTGGTGCAAGTACAATATAACAAATGATATCCGATGATAATAAGCTTTCTTCTGGGTGCCGAACAGTATTTGTAGTGCTCCCTGAGAGTCGGGGAAGATCCCCCATCTGTTCGGCGTTTGACGCAGGATTCAGATGATGCTTCTTTCATGAAATTCTGCTGCTGTTGATGATGTCCTGCGTTGTAGCCGATAGGATAGACTTTGTTCTGTAGAGGGGACATGGAGGCCATATGACGAAATATCCTGATTAGTTGAGGCGTCAGTATAAAAATGAAAATGCCGAGTGTAATGCTGGGCAAACTAGAAGAGAGTAGTCTGTGTATCAGACCCAGGTAGGCTGATCAAAGACTGAGACGGTCACCGATGAAGCAGGATGCAGCAATGCCTTGCCGGGTTTATTGTCGCCGCTTATATTAGGCATAATCGGTCGGTGCGCACCGGAGTGCGCATCATGAGTCATGGTCAGCATGACCCAGCACGATACATCTCCCATCTTTTTTTTTTTAACAAGGCGTAAAAAAGAAGTGCAATGCGATAGAAAAAATACAAATTCAACAGTATTCCGCCGGAACTAGCCGCTAAACTATTTGAGCAAAGTTGGGGCCGTATGCTAAACGTCTTGGTTCCTCCCTAATGCGCGAGGATCTTCTAGGTGCCGGCGAAGTCACGCGAGGCGGGCTCTGATGTGGAGGCTCTTCTGCGTCATCATCTCCGACGTCAGTGTCACTGTCGCTGGAGTACGTAAATGGCTCCGAGGTTGCCAGCAGCTGTTGGCGGTTACGCCGCAGCGTTCTCCCCTCTCCTGTTGCGACGTTGTAGGACCTCGGGGCTACTTTTCCCAATACCTTAGCCTTTTGAGACCAAGCCTGGCCTTTCACGCGAACCACGTCTCCCGGTAGGAGTGGTCTCAGCGGTCGTCCAGACGACGTCTGCTGGCGCTTTTTTACAGGACTCTTGGGCTGCAGGTTGAAGTCGGGGATCCTAGTGCGTAGAGGCCTGCCCTGCAGAAGTTCCGCCGGCGACCGGCCATCCTGCAAGGGAGCAGAGCGGTAACCAAGTAACCCAAGCCAAAAATCTTCATGTGTGGTCCCAGTCTTCTTAAGCAGCCGCTTTATAATTTGGACACCCTTTTCTGCTAGCCCGTTGGAACGTGGAAACATTGGGCTCGAAGTTATATGTTTGAAATCGTACCGTCTGGAGAACGTGGCGAATTGGTGACTTGCGAACTGGGGGCCGTTGTCTGTGCAGACTTCCATCGGTATTCCATACCTTGCAAAGATGGCTGCCAGCTTGTCGATAACCGCAGTTGCCGATGTCTCCTCGAGTTTTTCAACTTCTGGAAAATTTGAATAGGCATCAAAAACAGCAAGGTACGTGGCTCCAGCAAAACAAAAAAGATCTACGCCCACTCGGTACCAAGGGTGATCAGGAGGGGTTCGTAGCAAGAGGGGCTCGTCCGGTTGTTTGTACGCATAGGTTTTACAGACAGCACAATTCCGTACAACGTCAGCAATGTCAGAGTTCAAACCAGGCCAAAATACTAAACGCCGTGCCCTAGCTTTGCACTTATTTAAACCAAGATGGCCCTCGTGAATGCGGCTTAGGGTTTCTGGACGCAGTTTCTTTGGTATAACTACTTTACAGCCCTTCAGAAGAATTCCGTCGACATCTGAAAGTTCAGAGGCGAACGGCTTGAGTGTTCCTTCGAAGTCTTTGTTTAACGACAAGCTTTCTACTACCGCACGTAGCTCCGGGTCGTTAGATGTTTCCCGAGACAAAAGCTGTTTCGTTCTTTCACTCACTAAAGATGACAAAACGGCCACTGCGTGTACTTGAATGTCGCCAAAATCCACTGTGTCTTCACGCTCTGACGGTGTGGCCCTTGAGAGCATGTCAGCAAGGACCAATTCTTTGCCTGGAACAAACTGTAGAACATAGTCGTATATTAATAAGCGCAGAAAAAATCTTTGAAGTCTTGGGGGCATGTTCCCGATATCTTTGGACGAAATGGCTAGCAACGGTTTGTGATCGGTGTCGATCACAATTTTCCTACCGTACACAAACTGGTGGAACTTCTCGCAACCGTATGCTATACCCATCGCTTCTTTCTCTATTTGAGAATAACGCTTTTCAACGTCGGTCATGGCTCGTGACGCGTAGGCGATAGGACGCCAGCCACTGGAGTGTCGCTGGAGCAGTGCGGCCCCTATGCCATCCTTAGATGCGTCTGCCGTTATCTTTGTCTCTTTCGCGGGGTCGAATATAGCGAGGAGCGGGGCAGTGCGCAGCGCTTCGCAGACTGCGTGCCATTCCTGAGCGTGTTTTTCGGTCCAGTCAAATACGGTGTCCTTCCGTATCAGGCTTCGAAGAAGCTTCGTTCTATCAGCGAGAGTTGGCACATATTTTCCAAAATAGTTTATTACTCCAAGCATACGTTGTACGGCAAGTTTTTCAGTTGGTACGGGCATTTTGCTCAAACAGTCTACAAGAGCTGCATTTGGACGAATTCCTGCGGAGCTGATAACATCGCCCAAGAAAACTATCTTCTGCACTCCAAACTGGCACTTCGCCCTGTTGAATGTTAGCCCTGCGCGTTGGGCTGCGCATAGAGCGGCTTGAAGGCGACTGTCATGCTCTTGCTTGGTTGCTCCCCACACGAGAATGTCATCAATGTACACTCTAACTCCGGGTAAATGGTCAAAAATCTCGCTCAGTGTTTTCTGGAAGACTTCGGGGGCAGATGCAATGCCAAATGGAAGTCTAAGAAATCGGTAGCGCCCGAACGGCGTGGCGAACGTGCATATCTTTGAGGTAGGTTCATCAAGGGGAATTTGGTGAAACCCTGCGTTAGCGTCTAGTCGACTGAAGAAATTCGCACCAGACAGCTCCTCCTCAATGTCTTCGCGTTGTGGCATCTGGTAGTGTTCGCGTTTCAAGCATGCGTTTACGCTTCTTGGATCCATGCATACCCTGAGGCTACCGTCTTTTTTTCTTACAATAACAAGCGGGCTTACCCAATCAGTTGGTTCGTCCACCTTGCAGATGATGTTCGCCTGTTCCATGCGCACCAGCTCTTTCTGTAGGGGTTCCCGTAAGGCCAAAGGAACGCGTCGCGCTGCATGGATCACTGGAACCGCATCGTCATGTAGTACCATACGATATTGCCGCTTCACGCACCCAGTGCCTTCGAAGAGGTGGCTGAATTTCTGCGTCGTTGGGAGAGACCGTTGCGTCATTGGAGTCATCCCTTCAGTGGTTACGAAATCAACCACCCTGGAGACAAGTGCTAGAGATTCAGCCAGTTCGAGACCTAATATACTCTGGCCCCGCTTCACAACGAAGAAATCTGCAAGGCACCGACGCTCGTTGATCGTAATCACCTGAGTTGTCACTCCGTAGTGCATGATAGCGTTTCCGCTATAGGATCGTAAAACGGAATTACTTGCCCTGAGGGGTGGATTCGTTCGGAATCTTTTGTACACTGACAGTGGTAATAAATTGGCTTGGGAACCAGTGTCTACTTTGAATGCAACTTCTTGCTGTCCAACTTGGGCCTTAACAATCCAATCTGTTTTCTGGATTCCGCACACGGTGACGTCCAAGATTGCAAAGTCTTCCTTTTCCTCTTGTACTTCGTCGACCTCATACTTTCTGCAACAAACCGCAAAATGATTTCGGCCTGCGCAGGCGCGGCATATTTTGCCAAAGGCGGGACATTTCCTAGGCTCATGTCTTCGATTGCACTTGCAGCACTGGACAGGAGCTTTCCGGCCTTGGGTGCGATGTAGGTAACGTTTTTCGGTGGCGTCCACTCTTGCTTCGTTACCTTGCCATGCTTCGTTTTGCTTGTTCGCGAGCTCTGCTGCTTTGCAGATTTGTTCGGCCTTCTGGAGCGTCAAGTCCTTCTCGCGTAGCATCTTTTCCCTCAGTTTAGTGTTCCAGGAGCCAAATACGATTTGGTCGCGTATCATCGAGTCAGCAAGCGGACCGAAGTTGCAATACCTTGCTTGCTTGCGCAGGTCTCTTATGAAATGTTCCACTGGTTCAGCTTCATCTTGCGTCCTTGTCCTGAAGACATATCTTTCGTAGACTTCGTTTTGCTGCTCTGCACAGTACTCTTCAAATTTCTTTACCACAGTCTGGTAGTCTTGCTTGTTCTCGCCTTCTGCGAATGTAAAGTTATTGAAGACTTCTAAAGCGTCGTCCCCAGCAGCAGTCAGGAGCCTGGCTGTTCTAGCAGCTTCTGTCAGTCGTGTAGCTGGCTCTGTTGCTTGTAGAAACAATTCGAACTTTTGTTTAAAAAGCTGCCAGTTCTTCTGAACATTTCCTGTCAGGCATAGTCGGTCCGGTGGCTTCAGTAGTTCCATGATTGTCGGCACCGGCGAAGCGATGTGGTAGCATCCGCCGTCGATCCCACTTCTGATACCATGTATCAGACCCAGGTAGGCTGATCAAAGACTGAGACGGTCACCGATGAAGCAGGATGCAGCAATGCCTTGCCGGGTTTATTGTCGCCGCTTATATTAGGCATAATCGGTCGGTGCGCACCGGAGTGCGCATCATGAGTCATGGTCAGCATGACCCAGCACGATACAGTCTGCAGCAGTGTGGTCAGTGCAAAACGTCTCTTCGCTTCATTGATGCCTGGTACACAAGGTTTATTATCAAGAGTTGAAAGCGTTCAGAGACGAAATCAGGAAGGTATTAACTTCTTCCGCTGTCTAATAGCAGTAAGTTGCTACATTTGTACAGCTTGGCCCAATGCTGAATTGCTATTGGTAAAATATGCGCAGTACAGAAAATGCTTGTTCCTATGTAATGCATGGCATTAATAAGGGCCGGATATATTATCTTGGGGAAGATGACATCTAGCGGTAGACATCCTGCTTCCGCTACAGTTACTGAGGCTGATGAGATCTTCGGAAGACCTGGGCCGATTCATAGGCAATTGTTTTGTGCGTCTGATAAAGTTCTCTTGTTTGCTGGTGATAATCGGTAAAGCACCGGTAGGAAATAACGCAAGGCTCCTTCGATGTGCGCTTTCTTAAGCAAGACCATTGATCTGCACACACATGCCCATCGTATTCCCGCCATAAATTTAAAGAGTTGTGATGCTGCATCTATTCTCGCTTGACGTTTCTTCACCTGAAGAGACCAGGAAAGCCTCCTGTCGATGATTATTCCAAGAAATCGCTGAGACCATACATAGGTCAGTGGCTGGCCACCCAGGAGGAGCGGATATTTTGTCATTGTCTTTCTCGTGAGAGCTATGGCTGTACTTTTTTTTGAGAAAAAATGCGTATTCTTGGGAGCCAAATACGTTGAGTGGTTCCGTAAAGCTCTTTGAAAGCGTTGTATGGTAATAAAACGCGAAATTGGAGCCCTCCAGATAGAGATATTGTCGGCGTAAACTGTAGTGCGCACTCCTCGCGGCAACATGTTCGTTACATGTATCAAGGTGATGTCGAAAAGGACTAAGCACTTCACCCTGGGGTACGCCCTTTTCCACAGCGTAGACCTGCGTGGGACCATTTGAAGTGCACATATATATCTTGCATTCTTGTAAATAGCTCTCAATCTATTTATAAAGTCTTACTCGAAGGCCAAGACTGCAGGAATGGCATGGTGAAAGATGGAGTCAAAAGCTGCTTTGATGACGAGAAAGGTAGGTATGGGGATGCGTCCAGTAAAGAGGGCCTCTTCGAGTGAAGAGACGAGGGTGATTACATAATCGGTTGCTGATCTGCCTCAGCGGAATCTGTTTAATTCTTCGAGAAACTTGTCGTGGCTTTCTAGAAGCCAAGTCAGTTATTTGCGAACCATCCGCTCCAAAAGGTGCCAACGCAACTCAGCTGGGCGATGAGCCGGAAAAAGGCGTAGCTTGTTGGCTGCTTTGCAGGTTTCAAAACGGGGAATATTTTACCGAGTTTCCTTTCTGCGAGAACCAGGCACCCGAATAGCATTCAACTTAAATTAGGGACAACGCCGCGAGCAATGGAAAGGCTAATAAAAGTAATACCCTCAAGAAACAAAAGGACAGCACAGTGAGGTGGTATATCCTTAGGCTGTGCTTTTATATTGTTTTATATTGTAGTTTAAATCAAGAAGAAGTGGACTGTGGGACAGGAACGAACTGCATAGATGGGATAATCACTCATTAAGGGCAACTGACTGCATTCCCAGAGGAGAAAACCAACTAAGAGAAGACAAAAAGTTATGTGGGTGGCCAATGAGATTACAAGTTCGCAGGTATAACGTGGCAGTGAAAATCCAAGACCGGGTAATGGGAGAGGCCTTTGCCCTGCAGTGGATGTAGTCTGGCTCATAGGGATGATGATAAATATAGGTACGGCACTGCACCTCGAGCAATTAAATTAACAAGCCCATACTTTGCTTGGAATGATCATCTTTTAGTTTTAAAAAAGGGTGACATAACATGGAATTATTAAGTATCAACCCTTCTTTCCAGAAAAATCTAGGACATAATCAGCTTCTCTGTTCTAGCTGGAAAGCATCTGATGAAATCGCAAACCCTTATGAATATTACGCCCACTAGTCTTTTTATTTTTCAAGTCTTTTCCTAAATATAAAAGATACTTCTGATTCTTAAAAAAAACCTCAGCATCGCGCGTGCTAAGCAAAATTATACTAAAACTTCTAACTAACGTTGGTATTTGTTGGATGTGTTCAGTACTAGCGCAAGCAGTATTTTTAATTATTAACCACTCTTGATAACTCCGCGTAGTATTTACACAATGCCATTCTTTAAAACAGACCAACGTTCAGAATAAAGCGGGTGCTGAGCAACCTATTTTTTCAAATTATAGTACTGACGTCACAAGGACGCTTCGGTCACTTTAACCTGGGAGTCCGCCAGCTGTGACTTTGCCATTCGTTGTGAACGAAGCAAAAGCGTGAATAACGAAACGCTAAAAAAACTAAAGTGCCACCATGGTCGGTCCCAGCACTTGTTTTTCCAGACCACATTCCGAGCAGCTGTTACCTTGAGCTGGGCACAGGT
The DNA here is from genome assembly GCA_013436015.1 of Rhipicephalus annulatus. Taxonomy (NCBI): domain Eukaryota; kingdom Metazoa; phylum Arthropoda; class Arachnida; order Ixodida; family Ixodidae; genus Rhipicephalus; species Rhipicephalus annulatus. The sequence goes on along the minus strand of WOVY01012891.1, from coordinate 79,625 downwards.
GCAATGCCCCGTGCATGCGTCAGACGAAAGTAGAAAGATCTAGCCTAATATCCGGAAAACACTCCAAAACATATTGATTTGCGCAAAACTGAAGTGACGAAAATTCTGCCAGCAACCACAATAACTTCAAATGCACCTCCAATTAAGGATTGGACCACCTAAGCGTGCAAACAAACGTTACAGTGGAAGCACCAAGGAAACTAAAATATAGAGAGTATTTCAGCGCACAACCTCCGGGAGGAAGCATATAGCCAGCGTTCCGTTCAGTGGAAGCATTCCTCAGAGCTTTGATCACTGTTTTACGATTACGGATTTTCTGCATTGGCTTCTATGAAAACATTTAGAGCGAATGTCAATAACATGCTCGTGTGTCATTAGACGCTCCTTATAGAACGCCGAAGTGTAGCTTACGCCGCCATCTGTATGACAAGCGTGGTTGCGCGCTGTAAGCGACAGCGGCTGTAGTTAAAAGGAATGCAACGTGCGAGGTCTTCGTACGGTAGTGGTTTATCCAGCTGTGCAACATCACCGTAGCGTACGCTCATTATAGTCTGAAATTGTTTAGTTGCAGCGTTTTAGAGCCAGTAGGCTATGTTCTGGTGTTTGCTTCTCAGGTAAGCCTATATCAACTATATATGTCGCTTTAATTTTGTGAAAACATTATGTCCGTTAGCTTGACGACGACTCAGAGGCTCATTGATTAAACTTCGAAACCCTATGTGTAGCACTGCGTACGCGAAAATACTGTACAGAAGATGTAAAAAGCTGCCATATTGTAGTAAACAACCTTCTCACGTATCCCACTCTTTCTTCATAGCAGAGCCCTCAGCTTCGTAGCCGCTGGCACTGAAAGAGAGAGTGGATGATCTTTTGCACTTCACAACCGTCCACTTGAAACTGCTGCGACGTGGCTGGACTGAGCCGATAGTGCATAGCACCGCTACTGCTTTTAGAACCCCGCTGTTGAGAGCTGGTAGCGCTTGAAACTTTGGAACTTTATTATTTCAACATTCCATCATTTGGGATGCTGAGGACCGGGGTCGAAAAGCCTCTTCACGGGCTTTATTGGAACCACTACCCCGTACAACATGTAAGGAATCAGCGAGTGTAGAGTGCAATACAATAAAGTATGAAGTGAAAATCAACATTAGCTCAAATTTCATCACGTGTAAACAGAAAAATAGCTCAGTGAACTTTGAAAAAAAAATCGCAACACTGTCATAATTTGAGGGAAATAGTTATGGTATAACATAAATAAGAGCACTATGTCGCTCAAATATACATCTAACCAGTATATACATACATAGGTAAATGTAGAGATAAAAAGTGAAACAAGGCGAAAACGAAACTTTTAAAACAGTCTACCAACATTATTTTGATAATCAATTATAATATGAATGTGTCGTACAAACGAAAAAACACAATGTATTGCACATGCAAGAAAAAAATTATCTTTAGCAATATTTTCATATTGTTAGTTTATTTAGATGAAACGGCAAGAAAAGGCACAGTATCTCCTTTGGCGTAGTTTGTGCGCGTTCATGAAAAAAATTGCATGTGGACATGAGTGTTGTAAAAAAGGGTCCACTGGTTTACTCACTCAAGTGTACCCAATCACTTTTTACTCCTGTGTAATATCGTTTCATAAGGCCTATCTGGTAGTAACCTTTTATGAATAATAGCTTCAACTTATCAAAATTTGGTGAAGTGTGACCTTCATATAGTACATCTCCAATGGCACGAATCGTTGTTTTTTGTATAACATGTAAATTGTGCATGTTAGTTAAAGTAGTGCCCCAAACCAAATGACAATAGTTTATGTACGATAAGAACAACGATTAGTAGCTCAGCACTGTAACTTTTATAGAAAGCAGGAAACGCACCATAGTCATGATTCTGTTTATCCTGGATACACTCGTAGGCAGCTTTTCAATGCTTAAAATCTATGACTTATCCTAATGAAAAATTACACCCAGATGTTCAACACTTGGTACTATGTGAAGTTCCGAAGTTCCGATCTATAACGGAGCCTACAAAAGAGAATGTTTATCCGTAGTCCTAAGGTAAACAGCTTAAATCTTCAAAGAGTTAGAGTTTCAAGAAGTGTTGTATGATGAGAAGGCTGGCTGTAATAATAATACCTGGTTTGTGTCCATGGTTGGATCTTTGTAGTGCTGACAGAGAGAAGTAAGCCAGGTTTTAACACCTCGGAAGGTCCTCTCCGTTTTCGCTCGGCAAATCAAAGCTGACTCGTCCGCTCATTGAGACGACTGTGAGTTCGTCTGCTGAAGCACTCCCCACTCCACACCTATCTCTCTCTCTCCTTCTGAATACTTTGCGCCACCTTTGAGAGAGAAAGACGATATGAAGGACTGAGAATTACATTACTAAAATGCCCTAAAGCACATTATGTGGTGCTGCTTTGCGTCCCTCATCTTGTTTCTCTATGCGGCCCTTTGACTAGTGGGTCTCACGTTGCATCATATCTTGGATGACAGCTGGTTGTAAACGACGCTTACTATAATGGAAGGACATGTCTTTGCATCCTCTCTGAGTAAGCGATGCCAGGTAGGATGCTTACAAAATCAGCAGCAATGCTTATTGCCCATCATACTGAAAATACTGCTAGTGCGTTGATTGCTTTCCTGTCTCGAGAATCACCGACTGCTTTTATCGATATTATTCACACAGTTACAGTATGACGACAAGCGCATAGCCGGCATAATGCTGCACTTTGGGACGGCATTATGTGACGAACGCGGTAACTTTCAGCACTAAGTCGCTCTTGTAGTTCGATTGTGGCCGAGCATCCAGTTTGCCAGGTGCACACCGGCTTTCTCTTACTTCAGCATGCCCGAGATGTAGCAGTCGAACCCATCTTGAAACTAATTCAATTTGCTAAACAGGAAGTCATGTCTGATAAAAAGACTATGCACGCAAGCAGACAGATACTATTCGGGAAGTTAGAAATTTAGGGAAAGTTGACGACTGATAATTATTAACCAGCGTTGGCCCAACGGTTTCGCGCAGCAGCTGATCAAGTGTCTCCTCAAGCTAGGTGGGGTAGAGGCGATTAATGAAAAATGTCTTGCCGACCTGGTAAAATTACTATACGATATTCGTTGCCAAGATGGACGATGCAGCATAGCCAATGGTAAGGGCGCCAGAAATTCTTCTGCACTGCGTCACCAGGAGTGTAGACTAAGATGTCGATGATAAGCTCCTTTCACAGGAACAACGCGTAATTTCGCCGAACAAAAGCTACCATCTCACTGTAAAGTTGCGGTTCTGCTTCGGCGTACTTTAATCCCGAAGTTACTAAAGGCAACGGCCGCTCGTTACTTGAGTCTATCACCTCGTGTTTTATGTGGAAGCTTTTTCTAAGAAAGCTGCCGTTCTCTTCTTCATGACCGCTGCCATGACCTTAAGTTTGAATGTTCCTTCGGGCTGCGGGAGGTGGTGGTTTCAAATCAGAGTTAATGCTGCATTCCAGCAGGTTTTTTCAAATGGGCACAGGTGTCATCCTGAGCGACACTCGGCAACTTCTAGGGGTGAACCACTTAGAAAGGGAGCTTGCGCTATCAAAATCCTGTCGAAACACGTGGGCACAAACAAATCCCGACGCCCTGAAAAGGCACGAAGAGCTGACCTAAAACTTTTTTTCAACATTCGCGACCCATGCTCCTGTGCCAAGGTGATGGCAACTGTGGTTTTCACAAAAAAAGAACGTCATACCTGCACGGAAGGTCCAGGCCTCATGTATCACATGTGTCACATGTGTAGCACGTCGTGTGTTGCAGCGCATGAACGCGAAACAAATGGAAACACTGAGCACATGACCTATTTCAGCAAGTCCTCAATTTATTTATTTGAATAAAGTACAGAGCTATAGGAAGACTACATGAGTAATACAGAACGAAAGCAACTGAGAAGAAAAACAACATTATAAAACTAAAATGCATTAGAGCAATACGCAAGAACACAACACTTTGCATACTGCAAACAAGAACTTAAATATGTTCAATGTAGTTAGTAGCGGCATCAATGAATTTTTTAATGGTAGTGAGTGAATCCTCTTCAGTAGGAAATTGCAAAGCTCTATAGTACGCGAAAAAAAACTAAATTTGAATGTGTACGAGCAAATAAAGGCTTTATGCAGAAGTTGTGAGAGCTGTGGGTGCAAGTTTCGTTCGTTAAGACTATGTTGTTACCGCCAAGGATGCCAGTGGAGGAGTTTATAACCATATATAATAGTTTTACAGATTCCATTCAGAAATGAGAATGCAATGATAGAATGTTCACTGATTGTAGGCCCTGTGATGGCGAGAAGTTTTGGCTGTAGTTACGGCATATACAACGAATGGCTTTGCGTTGGACGCTATAAAGTATTTTCAAGTCACCTTGTCTATGAAGATACCAAATTATAGATACATATTTTAAGATAGACCAAGTCAACCAGTTTGGTATCGCAGGGGGAATCAGGCAAAGTACGGCGCAAATAACGTAATTTTCAGAGCTTTCCCGCTAATGTACTCAGCTTGGCTAGTCCATGAAAAATTTTTTGTTAGAATCACACTTAGATATTTATACTCTGACACTCTCTTAAGTTGTGTACAATCCAGGTGATAATCAAATGAAAACGAATTATGTCCATTGGTAAATGATATGACGGCTCTTTTATTGCAATTGACGTTCACCTGCTATGGTTTGCACTAAGCGCTAAAGGAAATGAACGATTGTGAAAGACGGTGTAGCGACGAGAGAAGAGGAGACGTGAGAAGACGTCGAAGGCGGCCGATGGGGCCGTGCCGATCTCGCCACTTTATTGCAGGCCTGAAGCGGAACCACGTCGGCTACCAGCGTCCGCCACGCCAGGCGTGTCAGCTCGTTCTAATTCTCGCGCAGCTCCAGCTATCATACGCTGCGCGAGAGGCGCGGCGCGGTGATTGAGAAATGATGATGATGATGGCGCTACAGGGCTCCCCCCCTAGCGCTTTGCGCGATTCGAAAACATATGAAAAAGAAAGAGACTATATACATGAACGAAAATCCGCAAGGTGTCCGTTTAGGAAGTCCAGTTTGTGAACGTTTATGGGCCATCCGTAAGCAGTGTGTCTCCGGTGGGCGACTCTGGGAGAAGCGCAAGGGACGAAGAAGGAAGTACCGGGTCGCTGCGTTCATAGACACGTCCATCCAACAATTACGTGGCGGGACCATTCGAATGCGCACCCGCCGTTTCGAGTAGACGCGGCTGACAAACGTGCCCACAGCTGGAACTGTGGACAGGCGCTGAAGAGCTCGCGCCGGCAATGTGGGCGAAATAGTGTGAATGGTCGGAACACACCCATGATGACCGAGCACTGAAGTTTCACAGCCACAGCGGGGTCTCCGACAGCGCACAGGGGGCCGAGCCTGCTGTCGACAAGGAGCAACGTCGCGGTCGTGCTGGTGCGGACGTCTCTGTCGATGAAACACCGGCCTCCGCGTAGCACTGCGACCGGCATGCCGGGGCGTGTGGCCGAGTCGACGGATGCGGAAACGCCGTGCATTGCGGCTAGTCATGTGCACGGCAAGTGGTTGGCGCTACAACGGTGATGGTAGTCTGGAGAATTATTGGATTCGTACAATACGCAATCATCACCATACATATTTATTGATGATGAGGTGCAGTGTGGCGAATCATTTATATATATGAGGAGCAATAATGGGCCATCTATAGATCTCTACGGAACACCTGACGCGACGTCAACACTGGATTACTGTACTGAATCAAAAGAAACAAATTGTGAACGGTAATGAAGGATACTCGTGAGCCAAGAAACAAGATGAAAATTATTGAGTATAGAATCAAGTTTCACTAGCAACTTAGAATGAAATACAGAGTCGAAAGCTTTAGAAAACTTCATGAAACTGACATCGATCTGATCATCTATATATAGGTTAGAGGCGAATTCATGAACAAAATCAACTAGTTGCTGTAGCCACGACAGGAACCGTGCTGAGCTGACGTTAGAACTTCATTTGAGTCGAGGAATTCTGTGATATGCTCGTTAATACTATGTTCGAATACATTGCATTACTGCGGTGTGAGAAATTTTAGTCTGTAATGCGATAATAGTTGTCTATCACCAGATATGTACAAAGGCAGTACTTTCGCTGTTTTCCACGAAGATGGTACGTCACGGCTGTCTAGGGATTTCTGGAAGATTACTGGAAGGTAACGGGCTGTCCATGCGGAGTATTTTGCAAGAAATGAATTCGGTATGCCATCCGAAGCATGTCATTTCTTGGTGTCGAGATTCACGATTAGGTTCACGATTCATTCAGGGCTTATTACATATTACCAAGTTTATTGGCTTGTACATCATGATTGAACATTGAAACAACATGATTGTCAAGCGTAAAAACTGACTGAAAATAGGAGTTGAATGCATTAAAAACTATAACATGGTTGTTTGTAAAGGTACCAATAAACTTGACGGAGGAAGTGGTTGTAGCACTAGGCAAGACCGAAGTCGAAAACCTGCGAGGATTGGAATTATACAATGAAGGAAGCTGTAAAGAAAAGTAGAAGCGTCTGGCATTTTTTTTGTGGCAGGGTGAAGTTCTGTCTTGGCTTTCTCAAAGGAAGCTTGAAGCGCAGGGTTATCGTGTCTGATTTTACTCAGTCTGGCTACACGGCCGAATAGGCGCAATAAATCCCTGCTAATCCAAGGGAGTTTGTTATTTGTTTTTCTTGCTTTTACCGGAATGTAATTAATCATGCAAAACTTCACCAGTGCCATAAAATAACCGACAATGTTGTCAACACGATACGTGGTCCTAAGTGTCAAAACTGGTCAATGTATCCACCACAATATGAGAAATACACGTATCAGCTTCATTGAAATCGCGAAATGTAGAGTAGCTAAGACGTTCTTACGGGATAGGACAATTATTTTGTACAAAGACTGCATCATGGTCCGAAAATACTTTTATTACATTGTAATTAAAGCCTTAGTTGAGCAAGACTGTCACTGATAAACAATAGGTCAAACATAGAGTTCTGACGCGTATTCCTATCAACCAATTCTATCAGGTTCTGCGATGAGGAGAACGAAGTGAATTTCCTATAAATAGGTGAGTTAGGAACATAATATGTAAGAGAAGACCAGTGGATGCCCCGGACACTGAAGTCCCCAAGAATGATTAAGTTTGTGCTGGCGAGGCTATTGTCATGAATGAACTAGTAAATGTTATTGAAGAAGCCACTGGTGCTATCAGCAGGGTGATAAAGATAAATATTACTAAAGTTGCTTTGCTGTTGACTCGGAATCACCATGCTTGGAATAAAGAAACCTAAATAAATGCATATATACAGAGCACACCTGCGAACTGTGTAAGAGTTTAAATACACGTCGACGCACTTTGTGGCACTGTAACAAATGCATATTTTGGGCAATTGAACGAAGCAAGTTGCATTTTTTTTCTACCTCACTGCTTAAGAGGGCTTTGCTATAAGCTAACTTCCAAACGAACGATGCTGAGTGAAAAACTGATAACAAACTGGTGCATCGTTACATAAAGCGTATGATTATGATACGCTTTCTACCTTTGTATATATTCTGTATTAGTGCCTTCTGCTGACTACCTACTGTCTGGTTAACCTTCTTGCCTTCTCCCTTTGCCTGCTTCCTTCCTTCCTTTTTCTGGCTGCAGGTTCGAAACACTAAAAGAAAACAAGTACAATGCAATGTACACACGCCCATTTTGTTGCGCGCAAGTGAGCATGTCACGCAATTAGGCGGGTTAGCTGAATGAAATGTGCAATGAATCCTCTAAATATGTGCCGAAACCCTTTTTTGTCTTCATCCTCTTGTATCCTCTCTTTCACAATTTAAACAGTCTCACTTGGGAATCACACATGGCCCCAGACTATAGCATAGAGAAGATATTTTTACAGAATCTTATTGGGCAATCGGCCACCTAAGCAACACAGCACATCTGCGCGATTCATTGCTCAGCCGCTTTCCATGGGTGCATCGACAGTCGCTACAAAACAATGATGGATAATTTTCTTTGAATTACAAATATATAGATGGACACTACCAGTGACCTTTGCCGTTGCCTTAGCGACAAGTTGCTTTATGAAGTCCGTCAGCTAAGCAATCAGCCCATGTTGTGGTCAGGTGTGTGTTAAATAATTCAGCGATCGCAACGTATAAACCACTATTTTCGCCAAAAGTCAACAAGATGTGCCATTGCCACTGAACATCGATGGCGGTGCATACAAGACCAATAACACTATGACTGGCAAACACCAACACACAATGTGTCTGCTCTTAGACAGCAATATACAAGAAACATTGAACTTTTTTATGACATAATTCACTGCCGTATGAAAGTGGCTCTCATGACGGACAACTCAACCCTGCTATATCACAGATGATATTCTCTTTTTGTATACTCAAACGCAAAAATTATGGTCTCTCTCCCTCTTTATATATGTATATCACAAGATTCGGCCACCAGGTCATAGTTTAAGCACGTGCTGAACTTAAAGCCGCATTCAACTTGTGGCAGAGCTCATACTTTTCAATATTGTCGACGAAAAGCACTTATTGTGCAGTTATGAGGCGCAGCGCGAATCCGTAAATATACGTAGTGCATTCATTCCCTAGAAAATACATGGATACGTAAATATACAAATCGTTGTGTTTCTCAAGCTACGCAGAAAATGCAACGCTATGCATGAAAACTATGTGCCGAGAATACGGTGCTGCCAGCTGGCAGTGACGCTGCTTTCTGCAAACCTTTATGTTTCCCGACACCGCTGCCACACGGCATCCATATCCCAAGCAGCACTTCCTCAATTTTGTCAATGCCATCTGGATGCGGCCCCTTCAACATAAAGAAAGTGCTGTCTGAGGCATTGCAAAACATAAATGACTGCCTAATGAACTGCGAGCCACTCTACAAAACATGCCCCAGGACTCATAGGGTATGGGTGGCAGATAACTGTGGTCTTTCGATGACATTTTCAGCAGAACAGATAGATACGTGGCCAATTTTTTTCTTCTAGCTATTATAACATGAATATTTGGGATTTCTTCAGCCGTAGATTGCTTTCTGTGACATAAGCTTATCACATGAACTCAATTTATCAGCTGACTAAACGTATGTGTGCATTGCACTTGCTTTCGCTAGTTCAGTTATTAAAGCCAAAAATATGTTTTCATCTTGTTTAATGACTCGTTTTTTTTCTCATTTGCCTTTCAAGTGTCACGATATGCTTGCGCCTAGGAGCATCGCATCCAGAGCGTGTGAGCAAAGCTTCAATGCCCCCACATATAATATTTATCTTGGCTGATGATCTTGTGAGTACATTGACCATTATCACTCTTCACTGAAGCTATGATAATCGCTAGCAGTGTTTTAACCACAAAACCTTAGCGGCGGGGCCGTAATCACAAATGCATCAAAAGTTGTGTGTTCTGAGTTGCACTTTAGGAGCGTTATGTGAGAAAATAGATGCTTCTTGTGCTGGCAACTGTTCGTGTAATGAAAAGCCTCGGTAATCTTTGAGCATTCTTATTGAAAACTCACGTACTGTTTGAACGTAAACAGTTAAGCGGGACCTATTTTTTGTACACTAGCCCGCAACCTTAACACCCTCCGCTGCGTGTCCTGGAACAGCTTTATTGAATCTAGTGCCACTTGGCTTTTGGTTCTGCTGCCAAGATCATACTCATGCACGCCGACATATTATCCAAGCATATTGAGGTATCATTTCGGCAACGGTACCCAGAACTACTCCAAGTCACGTGTCACAGCATTGACGTTTCCCTTGTGACGACTGTACGTCATGTACCTCCATCGTACGTGAACGAAGTGAGCGCAGGCACGCACAGATCTTAGTCATGTGGGATCTGGTCGGGAGATTTCTGTGTACCCCAATGACTCTTATCGACTCCGGCTAATAAGCCTTGGTTTGATTGGGACAACGCATTAAAAACTGCGACCCGTCTCTTCGAGGCTCGATGTGTTTATCCTCTTGGCTATCACGCATTAGTTTTTGTGGCTGTGCGCACATTTGGCAGTGCGCTCATTTTGGAGGATCTTCAGTGTGACAAAAGCTTTGAAATCTCTTACGAGATCGCGCAAAGATTTCACGGGTATGTTTCTTGTGCCCCATTGCGCTGCATGCATGAATATAGTACACAAAGGGCATCCAGAAGCTGACTTTCTTGCGGCATAGTTTAGGTGCCTTCAGAGAAACGAAGCTAGGCTAGTGGCCGCGAAGGTAGTAAGAGCCCGGTAACATTAGGCTATCGCGTTCTACTGTTGAAATCGATACTTGGGCATTCTCCATCGTACGGATTGTTTACTTGGTGATTATCATTATCCTTAAGTTTTTGTTAATTGTGAACAGGGTGGAACAAACTCTTTCACCACTCAACTTAGTGCTTATTATCATGTCTATGGTATAGGCACAAAAACGTTCTGCGTGATACTGCTACGAAGATCGCTGTATGCAATGCAGGCATTGAAAACCGGACAGCGCCATCACAACAGGGGAAGTAAGCCACTGTGTACCCGTAGCGATAATTTTCCATTATCAATGCTCATTATAAATAGCCTGACGCTAGTGTCCATCGGCACCGCAACACATGCATCTCAAGCCAACATGACATTAGTGGGTAGCACACGGATTTGTCTCAACTTCGTCTGGCTCTTTGTGGCCTGAACCTACTTGTCTACGAGAGAAAGATCAGGTAATTTTCAGCAGTGTCACTTTGAGACCTCACCTTCTGAAGATTATTAATTCGAATTATTTGACGAAGCTCGCAATGCCTCGTTGTTTTCTCCAAAACAAGCGCCCAAACGCTAAAACGGAACAATAAACGAAGTCTCAAGCGCATTTAAAGCTGCAAGCACGAAGGTTAGGAATATCTTCGCACTACCCATTATTTTCATATTGGCAGGATGATACCACTACCAGAGCTTCTTCTGGGTAATGGTAGGTTACTCTATGGCTGCAGCCCTGCTGCGACAATCTTTCGTTTATTTTAGGACTCCTGTGGTTTTGTTTTAGTCTGTGTTTATTATCAATGCTTCTTCGTAAACTGTGCTACAATATACACTCATTACTTACAGCCATCGCTACCTTTTCGTATTTCTTCTCTTTCGTTTCTCAAAGTTTATTATTTCACATTATTTGGGATCAAGAAGTGTTGAACTATTCTCTATAGCCTTCTGTAGTTAGCAACTTGCGCCACAGCATGTATCTTATTCGTAAAGTGGTGCCGCCTTCAAGCACCCATACTATTTGATGTGTTATTTGCTACAGTGTATGTTGCAACAGAGACGAGACCGACACCCGTATTGCCCTGGTTGAACGCTTTGTTCTTTCTTTATTGCGTGCTCACGTTCCCCCCACCCTGCGCTCGCTACTTCGCGCGTCTGGTGCGCAGCATAGCGTTTCCTACCAACATTTTTCTATGGTAAACTTAACATCCTCCAGGGGCCGTGGCATGGTCCCTTGCCTCCAAAGGGTACAACCGTTGAGCGGTGCGACGAACTTCTGGGCGTTGAGGAAGGCAATCTTGAAGTACCTTTCGAGGCCCTCTCTGTCTGGAAACACCTCGACTACTCTGGCAAGCTTCCATTGCAGCGCTGACACGTTGTCGTTACTAACAACCGCCAAGTCACCGACGTGCAGCTGGGATGAAGACGACGGCTGGCAGTGATGAGCAGAGCGCAGGAGAAGTAAATATTCCTTCTCCAACCTTGTCTACAATCGGTGCAGAAGCTTGTCTGTGCGTCTCATCCTCCTTCGCAATTTATGTGCGGTGGAATCACGCAAACTGCCGCTTGTGCTTGCTCGTAATTCCACAACACGCTTGCCGGTTAAGAAATGTGATGGCGTCAGTGCCTGTGCATTCTCGGCTTGCTCGCAGAGTTGGGTCAGAGGGCGGCAGTTGATGATTGCTTCCACCTCCGCCAGCACAGTGATAAGCTCTTCGTAACTGAGGCTGCTTCGTTCAAGGCAGTGCTTGAGCGCATCCTAAATTGTCCGCATGACTCACTCCCAGAAACCTCACAATCACGGGGCTCGTTTGGCGATGAACTTCCATTAGATTCGATGGGTACTTGCGTGGTTTTGCACAGTCTCGCTGAGCAGGAATAGCAGTTGCTTGGAACAGCTGCGGAAGGTCTTGGCGTTATTCAAATAAACGGTAGATGGGACGCCCCTCCTAGACGTAAATCGGCCAAAGGCAAAAAAGAATTAGTGGGCGCTGTCATGTCTGAGGTTAATTCTAAGTGCACCGCCCATGTCATCGAACACAAAGTTCTATCATACTCTTAAAAAATACTTATGCACCAAAAACTGCTCTATCGCATCTTCGTAATCATCAGTGTTTCTAGGACTGTTGCCGATGTTTTTGCGCTATTGCTAGGTTGTAGTTACTGCCATAATAGTTGTTTTTTATTTCACCTTCACATACTGTAACTCACTTTTCCAGTATGTATTTTGCTTACATATTCATAGGTAGAACTGCATTTTCTATTATATTCATTATTTGCCTGTGTATGTGTAGATATTACGTATAAGTATTTTTCTAACATATTATCTGTACCGCCCCCCTTACACAATGCCCCTTGAGGGCTCTGTAAAGTACAGTAAATATATATATATATATATATATATATATATATATATATATATATATATATGTATGTGTGTGTGTGTGTGTGTGTGTGTGTGTGTGTGTGTGTGTGTGTGTGTGTGTGTGTGTGTGTGTGTGTGTGTGTGTGTGTGTGTGTCAGTGATTCTATCGTATTGCAGCAGACCAGTTTCCTCGTGTTTGATCTTGCATCAAGTTAACACGCCCATAGCATCAAGTTGACAAGAAGCTGCTGGAAGCCCGATTCGCAGGTCACAAAACAAATGTCAGTGATTGATAAAAATAGCAACGTTGGCAGCGCCTCCTCCTTTTGGTTTTCAGCGGATGCAGTTTTTTTTAAAGACGATAGTCTTTCTTTGCGACCTTCGACACAAAAATGTTGGTCTCTCTGTCTGCCCATTTGTCTGTTTGTCCGCCCTAACGGTACCGGGCACTTTAAACAGCATTCGGGTATATCCTGAATGGCCGACCTCATCCGCAGCGCCCATCAATGTTGCCCAATATTTGGCGTTCATACTTGTGCGATTGTCAATGAAAAAGAAATTAGAGCGCATATCTGAGGCATCGTAACAACACGTAAATATTCTGTATGTGCGTCTTTTACTATAAAAGTCATACATAAATTATTCTAAAAACCACAGCGTTTATCACGTAGCGCTGACCCTGTAACGCTTGCACGAAAAGGGAAGTGTTTCCAACGCTTTGCTAAGACGACATGGTGGTGGTACCTACCCGTCGCCTTTCGTTCTACATGTTCTCACCTCTGAGACGGGCACGTACGCCAGTCTCAGAGCCGCGTGTTTTGTTTTCCAAGATAACTGCCAGATAGCACTCATATCTCACATGTGACGTCACTTGATGCGCTCGTTCACCTCCGCTGCCCGCCCGAGGCACTCTAACGCAGCGCCTCCAGAATACCATTCACCAATTTTTCTGCGCGAAACATGAAACAAACGTTTTGTTCGATCTCTCCAGACGCAAGATTATCGTCTTTTGTCAACACTTGCAGATTAACATGCCGATACAGGGCCAATAATCTTTTGTCCCACCGTGAATTGTCTAGAGGCTAATATACTCGCTTGATTGATATATTGTATGGCTTAACGTCCAAAAACCATCATATGATTATGAGAGGCGCAGTAGTGAAGGACTCCAGATATTCTGGCCGCCTGAGGTTTTTTAACATGCACCTAAATATGAGCACATAGGCCTACAATATTTCCGCGTCCTTAGTGGCTAATAAACTCGGCTGCTGAACTGCAGGTCGCGGAATCAAATCGCAGCTGAGGCGGCTGCATTTTCTTTGGAGGGGGGAATGTTGTAGGCCCGTGTGCTCAGATTTGAGCGCACGTACGTTTAAGAACCCCAGGTTCTCAAAATTTCTGGAGCCCTCCACTGCGGCGTCTCTCATAATCATATGGTGGTGTTGGGACGTGAAACCCCACGTATCAATCAAATCAATCCACCGAGCAGTTTTCGCTGTATTGCGTCGAACAGTTGCGGCGCTTCGAGCTCAATGTCCTACGATAACTGTACGAATGAATAGCTTGCGGATAGTCATGACCAAATTAACAAGTATTCGACGCCATTACTCAATGTAAACACTGAACAGTAGCAGAAAACACGGCCTCACGATCACGTTCCAATAATAAGGATGGTTGAATTAACAATGCTATCGTGTTATCGCTAATATCACTCTCAATAGCGAAGAAGGATTATTCTGGAAGCCGACTGATCTTCCTCATTTTCATGAACAGATGTAGGATGTACTTGCTTTCGCTCAATATTTCGGACGCCCTTAACCTGCAGGGCTGGAATGACGTCAGTTTTCACGGTTCCCGTCAGATACCGACTCCGAACATCGATGCCTTGGCCGCACATGGCGTCATCCTGGAGCGCCACTATGCGACGCCTGTGTGCTCACCTTCACGTGCTGCTTTCATGACAGCACGCTACCCGTCACGTGTCGGTGAGAAAACAGTACATATTGCTGATCGTTTTGTGGGTGTGTGCCTTGTGAGCAGGAAGTAACACGTGTACTAATTATTATTATTCAGTCTGACAATGCTACTGCTGTGGGCCTCTGTTTCGCAGTTACCATTTCAAACGTTAAGTATTCCAACCTATGGCTTAGATGCCTCGTTAACCTACACTGTTAGAAAAATAAAGCAATGTCTGTGTATGTTACAGCAATTCCATTTTATAACATGATCTTAGTTGAAATTGTTAGGACCTAGCGGGTCTGAAAACTGAGGTGCGAACTATGCGCCGTTGGCAACCCTCTAATTTAGCGTTCCGTTAGCTGCTACAGCGCCACGGCGTATCCTACAATCCTTTTTATCCCTATCGTTCTTGTACTGTCTATAAGGTTTCTCCTATTGCGCCGTTGGGAAGGCTTTTTTTCGTGTACGCACGAATTTTGAATTTTTCATGGTGAATATAGATGAATGACAAATTTTACAATTTGCACCATGTGATTTTGGTGCAAGCAAATAGGCAGTTGACTCATTAGGTCGAGAGGTACGTATAGGTCTTGTCGTCGTTTCAGCACTGCTGTTTTTGTTTTTAGCAGGTGCTTACTTGGTAGACTGACTTCCATGCTTTTTGCAGTCACTGATCTCTGTTTTTATAGAGCACGGAGATTTTCTATGCGCAAATGAAATATTGGCTCATATCGTTCTCCAGACTGGAAGCAGTGTAGCTGGCAGAGTACAATTCATTTAATTCGAAAATGTCGGGAATGTACAATACTCTGCCGAAATAGGGCCTCTTGCATCGGGTGTCTCTTCCACGGAAGCTCTAAATCTTAGCTCGGTAGAGCTTGAGAAGACTTTACAAACAGATCTACCTCCCACATCTTGGCTGTACACTCTAAAAAAAGGGAACTATAATGAAAAAAACGGGCTTCGTTCCTCCTTCGGCGCAGTGACTTCCTCCCTTTCGGGCGCTTTACCCGTCGCGCCCTCTCGCGGCAAGGACCAAAGGAGCAACGTTCTCTTCAGCGTTTAGGTTTATCCTCAATCACGGGGGTCTGGCGCGCGCGCATGCGCACGCAAAGCCTAGCCGGCAGCAGCCAGTCGTGAGTGATTGCTTTTACCTAAGATTGATATAAGCAATGCAAGAGTGACGTTTTCTTTTGTTTTATTGGTGTAGAATAACAGTCCTCTCTTCTTTTATTGTCAGGCACTCGCACGATGCTCCACACTCGCTCATGTGTGTCTCCTGTTGTTTCATACTACCAATTAGTCGCGAATACAAGGAGCTCTACTTCCTAAGCAGTATTGCATTATGAATTACTTCAGAGTGTACAAAAATAATGATTTTTTTTTTCGGTGTCGACATACTTGGTAAGCCCGCGCATTTTAGTTTCGCACAGCACCAATAGCACTCATGAATTCAATGAGGTGCGTAAAAAACCATCACACTTAAATTTTCAAGATTCTAGGAAACCTGATACCACTCTACAGCTTATGCGTGAAAGCACGATCACATACAATTGATAGAGTTATACGTGCCACTACCGCCATATGGATGTTCTTTGCAGTGAACCAATAACTTTTGTCGGTTAAACAAAATTCTCAATCACATCCGTTTTGAATTGCCCATACCAGCACTGGGAAGTAGTACGGAATTATGCACGTGTGCACTTTGCCTTTCTCGTCCATGATTCTCCATTGTCGTGAAAAACTCAACACAAAATGCCCTTCTAGTAACAGCTGTGCACAGCAGGTAAGTACTAACGCTCACTCACCTGTGTGAAAAGAGTATTCCAAATCCAGAGTAACAACCATCACAGCCACAGCACTAACAAGAAAATTGTGGCACGCACTATGATTGCAAGTTGACACGCAAGGCGAATGGCGAGAGGCATCTGAAGCAGAAAAGTATCTAGGCAAAACATTTTATAACGTTATAGTAAATTTGCGCACCGCAGCGATAGTTCCTCCACTCAAGTAATAGAGCTGTCGCGACGCCAACAGCCACTGCCATAGCTCACGAAAAAATACCGTCGGATGCGAGGTCATCTCTTATTTCTCTCGAAGACCCGCGTTGTAAAGTATGCATACACTGCTAGGATGGTCGTTACCGCATCAAAAACATTGTCACTGAAGGGCTAGCGGTGTACTGTATCCATGGCTAACGGTCACACTTGTGGTAGGCACGCAAAAAGAATATAAGCAAACGTTAACACGAAACAACTAAACGAAGTCGACGTGACCACAGAACACCTACCGCGACGGAGACAAAGTTTGGTCTGCATGCTGCGCACTCTCTGAGTAACAAGAAGAAAAATAAAAAAAACGTGACCTCCGAAATGGCTAGCGCGCGGCAAGTGTTTGCAATCTCGGAAGCTTCAAGAAAAAAAAGTTACTGTAGCAGTGGTTGAGAGATGGCACAGCGTTCGGGATGCCACGGGCATTCTATGCATGGCTTGAGGGTATTCTCTT
The DNA here is from genome assembly GCA_013436015.1 of Rhipicephalus annulatus. Lineage (NCBI taxonomy): Eukaryota > Metazoa > Arthropoda > Arachnida > Ixodida > Ixodidae > Rhipicephalus > Rhipicephalus annulatus. The sequence continues at coordinate 62,509 of WOVY01012891.1, read as the reverse complement.
TCGTGAAAACCAGATACGCTCTAGTAATTATTCCATTCATTATTGTGCAACCATTATTAAACTAACGTTTGTCTAAGCATCAGATACAATATTTTTACGTGTACGCATGTTGTGGTATTACCACAAAACATAAAAAAAGTGTAAGAAAACCTACTTATAGCTTGTGTCACTATGGTCAGCCGAAATTCATCGCTATATAAGCTTGTGCGCTTTCGTAGTAGTGGGTGAGTAAACACGTCGCAGTGTGTTCCGTTGCTGTGATTGGTTGATTGTGCTCTTGTTGCGTACTTGTTGCGCACTATATGTGTAGTACGTGTTCATGTGTGCAAGTGTAGCAATATGTATTGCATCAGCACATACTGGACTACCGGTGTCAGTGAGTAATTCTGAATGGGCAGAGGCGTAAACAATCCGCAAGGAAGCCGTGATAGTGGGTATGATAACGTACGTCACCGCAGGCAAATTTTTAGGGGCGAAGCTTCTTAGGGCGTGGAGTGTGCGTCCCCTGTAGCCTGTATGTAGCCACCTCTAGTTTAGTTCTTGCAGTGTTCACTAGATGGCGGTACCGTCCCCTGTATTTAACCACCTCTAGTTTAGTTCTTGCAGTGTTCACTAGATGGCGGTACCGTCTCCTGTATGTAGCCACCTCTCGTTTAGTTTTTGTAGTGTTTACTAGATGGTGGTACTTGTAGCTGATGATGAAAAGATGCAAGATGTTATAAACTACTTGTAGTTGATGAAAGACGCGAGATCTTATAAAATAGGAATGATGTCACATATGGCGCGTGTCATTGGTTGAAGGCAATCGTTCGATTTAGTGCGGCGACGTACGCTAGGGGGAGCGATGTAATAAAATCGAGTGGGCAAAATGTACAGAGGATTCATGGTTTACCAGGTTTACCTCCGGAGCTTCGCCCACTCATCATAAGTCACTTCGTGGATATGGCGGAATTTTTTTAGTATTCCTCAGTCCCTTCAAATGGCGCCAGCTACCACCCACTTCACGGCTATGACGCTCTCACACTTCCAGCTACTTATATAACGTTGAACATCTATCTATCAAAGCTGCACCACTGAGTCGGAATGGTTTCGCTGCGATCGAGTCTATGATTTGGAGGCACATCTCGTGACCTGCGGACCCGTAAACGCATGGATAACGTCGCTACACTATGTGAATCTGCGAGGAATAAATACAGCAAGCCTAGCATGCACTCTTCCGGGAGGACTCCGCAGTATCCGTGTCTTTCGGAGTGAACGTCGCATCGCTGACCGAACAAAACCTGCTTGCTCCATCGTTTTCTTTCGCGATGTTTTCATCGCCACAGGTTCATCGGCTTGTTTTCATAAACATTTCGTTCAATATCAAGCTCAGCGGGACCGTTTTTTTTGTAACTATTAGTGCCGTGTACTCCTTATCAGTTGAGAATCGTTGCATTTCCTAAGCCTACTCGCTTCGCCTGGGGGTATCCATGTTGATTTTCATACGAGGAACATGTTTCTCCGTGGATGAGGGAGACAGTTTCTCTATTGAAAGACGTACGTTGGGGACATTGCCTTTCCTCCCTAAATGGAGAGAATGTCACTCCATTTTTTTAAGAGTGTACTACTTGATGACTTGACGGTGATGAACAGTCACAAGGCTCCTAATTAGGGAAGTAGGAGACCTAGATGAACCGTGCATCTAGCCGTCAATCGAGAAACATAGAACTTTCTATGGGCGAACTCCGTTTTGGTAAATCGCTACTAATGGTAGTCATCCTTGAAGCAAGTTCCACAGAAGCAGACTCTGTGTACATAGACCTTCCTATTGTGCTAGTGCTATCATTGCTTCCAGCTAAAAACACGTTCTATATTGCAGAGTATTGGAGGTATAGTGCATTCATGACAGGAAAGAGAAGAAGACACATAACACATACTTAGCGCTAACTTTAAAAAATGCAGTTTATTCCGAGAATCAACAATACACAAAGCCTAACACGCCGCATAACAAACCATGCCCTAAATCTAGAGATCGTGTATCTTAAGAAAATATGCAAACTAAATATTCCATTTGATTCACTGATAATGATACAGATGGCTTGCTGTACGTTGCGATGAATCGCGCTTCCATATTGAGCCTTGTCACTTCGATAGTGTTTTTTTCAGTTACACTTGTGCGAAAAAACAGGGGTTGGCGACCCCTGGACAAATTTAATCACCGTGATATGCATCGCTTCGCCATTGCGTCCCAAATTTGGCATCAAGAATAATAAAAAAATTGCCCGCAGCTTCCCTCGGGGGAACACTGAGGAGGATGCGGAGCATATAATAGGTTAACGGGGTGTTAAAGTGCGACTTACTTGGGTCGATGGCTAAATTGGTTAACGTGGTTGTGAAATGGGGTGTTAAATTGCGACTTACTTGGGTCGATGGCTAAATTGGTTAACGTGGTTGTAGGAGGGGGCGTTAAATGAGTGAACACGTACACACGTATGCGAAAGGACGGCGCTGGTCGAAGGGACGTCGATCATTGTGTTTGTGGATTCGTTGGAATTCATTTCACCGCGACCTTGGACGTCGACGCGCCGTACAAACAAACCGACGAGCTGCAACTGAGCGAGCGAGCGCCAACCTTGAGTATATATACAGCGCGACGGCGCATGCACTGTCAGCTGTTGAATGTTCTCGAAGGAGAAGCGCGCGCGCGGCACAGATGGCGACTGGCGCGACGGCGCATGCGCTGTCAGCTGTCGAATGTTCTCGAAGGAGAAGCGCGCGCGGCACAGATGGTGGGTGACGGCGCGACGGCGCATGCGCGCGCGTCAGCTGTCGAATGTTCGAGAAGCGGTGCGGACGGCGCGGACGGCGCACTACAAGGCGCGAGTATAAGATGCTTCCGCATCTAAAATTATATTTCACTTGTTACAGGCGTTTATTGAAGTACACAGTGACAGGTGCGATAGCAGCAAGAGCTGGCAAAGCGCAGCCAGGGAGCAAACAGCCCAGCGAGCCAGGCAATGGCAATGCGCTTCCGTTTGTGTCTATTTTCTTCCTCAAGATAAACCCCGGTATCGAGAGGTAGCCATCTTGGCAACCTAGAGAGAGGTCAGAGGGTCATAATACGGCTTGAGACGGTTAATGTGGACTGTTTCTCGCCCCCGAAGACGAAGGTCAGAAGATGGCGCAATGGGTTCAACCACATAATTAACAAGAGAGGTCCGCGCAACCACGCGGTAGGGCCTGTGATACTACGGAAGAAGCTTAGACGAAAGGCCGGGAGCAGCAACTGGCGGGACCCAAAGCCACACCAGAGAGTCGATGGTAAAAGGTTCAAGAGGGATGTCGGAGTCTAGCCGCTGTTTTTGGGGACACTGTTGGTCGTCGGTGAAAGAACGGGCCAGTTGTCGGCATTTCTCTGCGTGGTGAGCCACCGCAGACACAGGTTGGTAGTCGTCAATGTCTGGATGGTATGGTAGAATCGTATCAGTGGTGCTAGAGAGTTCACGGCTGCACAGCACGAAGATTGGTGAGAATCCTGTGGTGGCTTAGGAGGCGGTGTTATTAGCGATTGTGACAAGCGAAAAAACAAGATTCCAATTGCAGTGGTGTGACGCAACGTAAATGACAACATTTCACCCAGAGTTTCGTTAAATCGTTCCGCTAATCCGTTTGTCTATGGGTGATATGCGGTAGTGGTGTGCCTAATAACGCCGCATTTGGATAGGAGTGCTTGCAACACGTCTGAGAGAACTACACGGCCTCGATCACTGAGCAGTTCACGAGGAGCGCCATGGCGGAGAACAAAGCTGCGTAGAATAAACGAGGAAACTTCTTTGGCTGTAGCGGCTGGTAATGCAGTGGTTTCGGCGTATCTTGTCAAGTGATTCACGGCGACGACAATCCAGTGGCTTCCAGTGCCAGTGCATGGCAGATGGCCCGTACAAGTCAATGCCGATGCGATCAAATTGGTGGGCTGGGCTGGAAAGCGGCTGAAGAGGTGCTTTTGAGAGGTGCGAGACTGGTTTGCGTCGTTGGCAGGCGAGGCATGAGCGGATGTATTTGCAAACAAAGCTGTACATTTCGCTCCAATAATATTGTAGGTGAAGGTGCGTAACGTCTTGAACATGCCACCGTGGTCACACTGAGGGTCATTGCGGAAAGCGGAGCATGTATCACGACGAAGTTGGCGGGGCACGACCAACAACCATGTGTGGCCATCGTTGTGGTAGTTACGGCGGTATAAAGTATCATCGCGGATAGCATAACGCTGCACCTGGCAGTGAAGTGCTCGTGGAGCCGGGGTGGTCAGGGAGCATGACAAAAAGTTTAATATCATGGCGATCCATGGGTCATTTAGTTGCTCCGAGGCCATGTACAATATATCAAGTGTGGAAATATCGTGATTATGACTAGACGCGTTGTCATCTGAAATGAGTGGGAAGCGTGACAGGGCACCAGTATCAGAGTATTGTTGGCCAGATCGATATACGACACGAATGTCTTATTCCTGGAGTCGGAGGGCCCACCAAGTGAGGCAACCTGACGGGTTCTTGAGGTTTGACAACCAACAGAGAGCGTGGTGATCTGTTACAACGTCAAAAGGACGACTGCAAAGATAGGGGTGAAACCTTTGTAGAGCCCCTACGATGGTCAAGCACTCTTTTTCGCTTATGGTGTAATCGGTCTCAGGTTTTGTGAGTGCACTGCTAACATTTTCAACCATGTATTCGGCGTTCGCATCGTCACGTTGTGCTGGCACAGCACCAAGGCCGACACCGCTGGCATCAGTATGAATTTCTGTGCGTGCACTCGGGGCGAAGCGCCGCAAAATTGGTGAAGACGTAAGCAAGTGTCGAAGGTGTTCTAAACGCAGCGTCACAAGCTTCTGACCAGGTAGATAGTTCGTTGTCGCCTAGGAGGAGTGCGTTGAGATGTGCGATGATAGTAGCAAACTTTCGAATGAAGCGCCGAAAATAACAGCATAGGCCAATGAAGGTGCGCAGTGCTTGCAGGTTAGTAGGCGTCGGGAACACGGATACGGCGCAAAGTTTAGCAGGATCGGGAAAAAAGCTTTTTTCGGAGACGACGTGGCCAAGTATAGTTAGTTTTCTAGCGGGGAATAGGCACGTTTTCAAGTTAAGCTGGAGACCGGCATTTCGGACACAGGTCAAAACTTGATGCAACCATTGTAGAAGGGTCGGGAAGTATGGTGATAACACAATATCATCTAAATAGCACACACAAACGTGCCACTTTATGCCGCGTAAGATGCTGTTCATTATGCGTGGTAAGGTGGCGGGCGCGTTACAGAGACCGAATGGCCATACAGTGAATTCATACAACCCATATAGTGTTACAAGCGCGGTTTTAGACCGGTCTATCTCAGTCATGGGCATTTGCCAGTAGCCAGAGCGGAGATCGAAGAAAGAAAAGAACTCCGCTCCTTGCAAGCAGTCGAGTGCGTCACCAATTCGTGGCAACAGGTACACATCCTTTCCGGTAATCTTGTTAAGCCGGTGATAAACAGCGCTAAATCGTACTGCTCCATCTTTCTTCCGAACAAATACAATGGGTGATACCTAGGGACTGTTAGAAGGATGAATGACACCACGTTTAAGCATGTCATTCAATTGCTCTTCGGTAAGGTGCCTTTCACTCGCCGATACTCGGTAGGGAAGCTGTCGAATGGGTACATGGCTTCCGGTGTCGATAGAGAGGGAGAAATATCTTTATTGGGATGAAAAAATAAAGAAGGGGTTTAGGAGCTAGACGGGTGGGGTCACATGTCCAAGGCTCCACTTGCTTGCGCTGCCTGCCGGTCGTGGTCCAGGAGTGCTAGTTGCACCTCCGGGTGTGAGCTAGTGAGGAGTGCCTCTCACTGCTCCAAAGAGTTTTCCATTCTATACATACGCTGTAAGCGATCGAGTTCATTGGGCTGTTTGGCACAACTCCTCGAGATTTAGTATGCTTTAGTATGCGAAACAGTCGCTGTGTGGCCGATTGCTCTTGCTTGGTAGTCAAAAGAGGAAAATAAATCGTCTAGCAAGCGAATTCGGTGTCGTTGTGTCGTCATAAGGTCGCTGGCTATAGCTGGTGTGAAAGATTGTGGTAGTGGCCGAGGAGTTGATGTCTCGAGAGTGGCCATATCAGTAGGGTCATCCATGCTTTAGAATATCAAAGATGACACCAGCGGCTCGGCTTTGCCGAGGGTTTCCTGGCGGCGTAAAGTGATTGGCTCAGGCAACGGATTGGTGATGTACATCACAGAGGCGCCTGAATAGAACTCGAGAACGGCAAATGGCAATGGGAGTGATCGACAGCGAACTAGAAGTGTAGACAGTGCAAAAAGCACTGAGCCGCCATCTTCAGAGTCACAAGAGATAGACTCAAGAATAGTAGACTGGGCAGGCACAATGTTGTCGTCACAAACTGTGATTTCGCGATGCGTGTGCTTTTCGTTGATGACGTATGTCGAAAACGAGAACTACTCCAGTTCAGCGCTGGCGCGATTGATGATCGCACGATGTGTCGAGAGAAAATCCTAACCTAATATGACGTCGTGAGAACAAGTTGGCAACACAATGAATTCAATCACATAAAGAAAGTTCTGGATGACGACACGGGCTGTGCAGGCACCGGATGGCTTGACGTGCTGTGCGTTGGTTGTACGAAGGGATAGTCCAGAAACAGGCATTGTGACTTTTCCAGTAGGGCGGCAAATGCGGGCCTCAATCGCTGAAAGGGCAGCGGCAGTGTCGACAAGGGCTAGCGTCCATGTTCTCTTTATAGCGACTTCAATAACGTTTTGGGGAGAAATTTGGGGCCTTATGTATTTTGCCGGAACCGCAGTTCTCGCCTCCTGAACGGCGCTACTTTTATTTCCTGGCGCACAGTGCTCCGCCGTCGGTGCATGGGGGAAAGGAAGCGGGGGTAAGGAGAAAGTGAGCGGCGAGAGGAGGGTGGGGTCTGAGAGATAGGATCAGATCCGTGGTCGTCTTAATAACTGCGGCGGGGTTGATGTGGCGCATAAGTGACTCATGGCGGACGCACACTGTTGGAGATAGGTGGTGAACGACAGCGATAGTAACGGGCTGCATGTCCATCAAGGCCACAATGACAACAAATAGGACGGTTGTCGTCCCTGTACCAAGGATCGTCGGCTCGTGCGTACTGTACGACTGGGCGGGCGGGCGGCGTACTGGCGTGCGAACAGGCGGACTGCGTTGACTGTAATCTTGCAGCAGAGGCCTGGAAGCGACTGCGGCGTACGTCAGAAAGCAGCGGTTGGAGCCTGATGGAGGGAAGGCGGGACTTCTTCGGCGACCTGGTCCCTGATAATATTTCGGAGAGTGGGCACCAACGGGCATTTCGACTGGTCGTGAACAAGCGGCATCAGCGAAAGCTGGCCGCTTTTCACGGACAAATTCCTCATCTGTAGCAGCAGAGATAAGTTGTCAGGAGTAACAGCCGATCCCGACATTGAAATCGCCTGTAGATGAGAGTGGCGCGTCGCTGTGCGTTGTTTGCGCTGCTCATCCAAAACTTTTGCAAAGACTGACAGGTCCAGAAATCGTGGACGGGTTCTTTGCCAGCTGCATCTTAAAGGCATCGTCTTCAATCCCTTTCAATATATGCCTGATTTTATCAAGAGCCTTTGCGACGTCAACGCGGTTACACAGGTCGACAACGTCTTAAATGCAGCTGGTGGATGTTTCACCATTCTGCTGCGCGCGGCCACGCAACCGTTGCTCGGCTAGAAGCTTGCGAACAGCGGGACGCCTGAATACTTCCATCACGTGTGTTTTGAAAGCAGCCCACGTCGGGAAGTCACGTAGGTTAATTCGATGCCACACGCTGGCGGCGCCGTTCAAATAAAATGACGCATAGTTGAGCTTCACGGCGTCATCCCAGCGGTTGATCACGCTTACCCACTGGTATTCGGCGAGCCAGTTTTTAGCAACCACCTCTTCTGTACCGCTCAAGATTGGTGGGTCGCGTTGACGCTATCGGCCAGGGTAGACCAATGTGACAACCAGGACATCGGGTTGTTGCTGCGGTTGATTTGGTACTTCTTCCAGCATTGCAGAGGCTGGCTTGAGTTTCCGGCTGCGAAGTTCCAAGTTGTCGCTACCAAGCAGCTCTAGCACTTGTTACGGGGATTTACTGAGGTACACAGCGACCGGGAGGATAGCAGCAACAGCAAGCAAAGCTTGGCCAGCGAGCGAACAGCCGAGCAAGCCAGGCGATGGCAATGCGCTTCCGCGTATGTCTTTCTTCTGCCTCACGCGCTAGCCTTCTATTCCGAAGGGTCAATACGAGCGCGATGGCAAACTGCACGGCAGCAGGTAAATGGGGTCGGAAACAGTATTTGCACTACTGCATGCATTTGCAGTGAGATGCCTGCTTTATCTATGTGGCTGAGGTGTGCTCGGTAATGACAGGTAACGACGCAAAACAGGCGATCTCAGAAATCATGGCCGCAAAACCTACACGATGTAGCTCATGGCGTCATAAAGGGTTTGTTAGCGTTACAGAGGAAGTGATTCGTGTTCGGCCGCGTTCGCTGCTGTTTTGTGAAGAGAACGCACTTTTTGCATATGTTTGCCAGATGAAATTGCTGTTTTCTACTGCATGAAACATGTTCCCACTATGCTGCAGTAGTATGAAATGCTCTGCGAGTTGCATTTTCTGAGCTCCTAATTTGTATAGGGTCTCCATAACAAGACAGGTCTCATTGGTTTGGTTAACTGAAAGCGACATCAATCTTTAAGTCAACATAATCTGACCCTTAATGAAATATGCCACAATTTTAAATACGTTCGAAATACATAGAAGCGAGAAAGCGCCTCAGTTTTCACTGTCCCGAATGCATTTAAAGCTGCTATATTTATGATAAAGCACCTGTATTACGTTTTATTATGTGCTGCGTTTGTGCTTTATTTAGAACATTCTTTATTGTATTTAAGTTGCTTTTACAAAGTTGTACATCGTTTTATAGGCTTTCAGGGCTAGCCTTCACGCAAGTGCTCATTTTGAGCATCTAAGTCTCAGTTTTAACATCTCCTCGTTCGTCGTTCTTACCCGAGATATGGACTACGTGGCATTGTCTTTCGCCTCGGAAGCCGCACTTCCACTCCGCTTCGAGGTGCTACCGCAGTGGCTCAAGAGACTCGGCTACAGTACACACATGTTAGGAAAGGTAAGCATATACGCAGGCATTCTATGTGAGGGATTCAGAATGATGGTATAACACGACACTACTCATGTACACGAACCAGCCTTGTAAGTGTTGCTGAGTCTCAGTTTATATAGTGTTCATCTGTATAACACTACAGAATTTGCAAAGAACTGTTCGAACATCCTGTTCTCTTTCACACGAATCAAAAGTACATTGCTCCAATTAATCGCGTTCTATGAAATACTATTCGAATGATCCCCTGTCGCCTACTTCAATATTAAAGAACACTTGCCTGGAGGGAAGTTGGGTGTTGGTGTTGGGCTTCTTATAGCAAAGACTGCGCACTAGTGTAGGCTACGCTCCCACCAAGATGGTATTTCAGATTAGATGGGTGTTAAAGCGTCAACGTTAAAGCAATCTTAATCACAATCGCAATACAGGCTAAAAACAACTTCGTTTCCAAAAATGTGCACTTTTATTGTTTTCTCCGGCACTGGTCGCCAGCCATTGATTGTGAAAACGTTGGCGCCCAGAGGTAGCCAGGCAAAGGCACCAGCCTTTTAGTAACCACGCCAATATTGCGCATCAGTTGTGTATTCTCAGGATCCTTATCAACAGTGTGAAAAGTTTTCCGGAGTAACTCCAGAGCTCACCCGTTGGGGGCCTAAATTTGCTCTTTTCAAAGACGAAATGGCCGCAGAAGATTGCCGTAAAAAGTATGAGGGACGCTTCCCTTCTTGTGCAAAAAAGTACCCATCCCTTTTTGTAACTGCACGAATTTTTGCACCATGTGCCAACAACCCATTAATTATTGCCTACATAAACCCGTTTTCTTCGGAACGATACCATAGGGTGGTGTTGTGTAGGGACTAGAGTAGAGTGTAGGGACTACTCAGTGGTTATTATTTTTAATCCCACGTGTTTGCTGCAGATTTCTTCAAATTTATTTCCGAAACTGATGCTTGGATGTCAATTGAAACTCTGCACACAGTGCCTCTACACAATGCTACATTACAGCAAAAAACAAATAACCCAATTTCATCAATGCAGATGATGACATCATACTCTTCTATCCTGTGTATGAAACAAGTTCCTTCGAACAGCTCACCGACGCTTTCGATAGTAACTAAGAGATTAGCATGCAAACATTCAAATCAATTGTACTCTACTGCATTCACATCTGTGTCCCTGTTCGTACAAAGAAGAAAAGCGGACGTAAGCCTTGGACTGCACGTGACGTGTTTCCCGAAAAAAGAAAGGTGAAATGGCTTAGAAAAACTTGAAAACGAATTCCCAGCCAACTTGCAAGAACAGGCTCAGACTAGCTGCAAAAATCATAAAAGCAAAGGTAAAAGCAGCTAAATACAGTTACCTCTGTAACAACCTCGGTACCTTTTTTTTAAAATGTCTCCACAAAATTTCTGAAATTACCTTTTGCCAAAAGCCAACACCAGTTCTGAGTCCGCACGGGAAGATGAAAACAGAGCAGACGTACTGAATGAGTACCTTCATCCCATTTTGATAGCAGATGATGGTCACCTAGCACACCTTAAGCCTTCTTTAAACATATCTCAAGCACTTCTGAACATTGCCAGAAATAGTGTGTCATATTGTTTAAAATAGACAGTAAAAATGCCCTGAACCAGATAAAACTCCAAACTCCTTTCTCCACACATATGTCAACCAATTATCCCAATCAAATGATTGGGATAATCCCACTCCCAAATCGCACTACCAAATTCGGTAGTGGGATAATCCCACTACCAAATGATTAGAACATAGCAAAAAATATCCCAGTCCACAAGTCAGCAAATAAAACCGAACCATTTTACTTTAGGCCCGTCTTCTTTATGAGCACTTCGTCCTCAAGCACTGCTTGAGGACATCATCCATAAATTGATTAACACTTACCTCGAGGAAAATAGCATTCAATCACGAGCACAGCAAGGGTAGTATATCTCGAGTAGTATAGGTCACCAAAACCAGACAGACCTTATCTTTCTTGAAATTGCAAAGGTGTTTGTTCACGTATCACGTCTAAAAAGACTATTAAGATTCCAACAGACATTAGGTGAAGTGCCCGTAAGTGGATGGATAAAAGACCATCTCTCGAACCAAACGCAATTTGTACAGGTTAACCGCAGCAGTTCTAAACTCACCCATGCCACGTATGGAATGCCCCAGGGTAGCGTTTTGGCTTCTGCACTCTTTCTCATTTTTACAAATGATTTACCCACTGTCGTTCCTGTAAACAAAACACTTTTTGCTAACGGCTCTGTACTCTACAAAGAAATTTCTTGTCTAGCTGACCATATCACTTTAGATAATGCTCCGAAAACAGTTTCCGCATGATGTACCAACTGGCAAATTACCTTAAGTTAAAAAAAGCAGTTGTGTAGGAATATTAAAAAAACACGTATATAAGTTTTTTTACTCAATAAATTATGACTGAGGAGCACTGGTTTCACAACACAAATAACTTTATCTAACAATAACCACTGACCTTGAATTGGATTGTCATGTCAGCTCAACAGCACTTGAGCCGCTCTTCTTTCTCAAGCGACGCCTTCTTCAGGCACCACATAAGACTAAATTACTAGCTTGATTTAATCATTAGATCAGTGTTTCAATATGCTACTCCAGCATAGACTACACCAATCAGTACTATAATATCCATTCTAGAGGGAGTACAATGGAAATCAAACAGATTCATTTTCAATAAACAAACAGCTCACAGACTATCTCAGTGCTTTAATCAAATCGGCTGGACTACTTGGAGGCGAGAATGATTTTATTGAAGTGCAAAAGAGAAAGTTACCCTTCAGAAAGAGAGCACTAAAGCCGTTCACGCCTGGCGAGGTGTTCTTACCAGAAACAACAGTTTGCACTTAAGCAAACACAACAGAAAAAATGGCAGCAATTGCAAAACTTACACAAAAAGTAGCGCTTCACGTATAACTTTGAATACCTTAGAAAGGTAGAATAACACTTTGCAAATAGATATATAATCAAGAGTTTCATTGTCGACACCGAAAACACTGAACGCAAATATCAGGCAATATGCACGTAATGAAAGTGAAAAAAATGTGAAAGAAGTATGTAAAATATTTGGTGCATGAATATTTTTTCCTGATTTGTGATTTCTTATTATTTCTTCAATACCTTTGTTGTTGTTCAAGACTGCCGTAATCTGGTAGTGCAACGTTTGCTAACCGTTGTCTGTCCATATTCTGTTATTCTTGTAGGTAACATGACGAAATGTATAAGGCACATGTTTTTGAGGGTCATGAAAAATTTGTGTAATAGTAGCGTCATTCCTAATTGATGCTCCTCAAAAACCAAGGGCAAGGTAATCAAGTCGTGTATGTTTAGTATAGCCAGTTTGCTCCAGTGTTTATTTCTATTGCCTCGATAACTCATATGAGTGATGGCACGAATGGATGTTTTGTAATACAAATAGTGATTGCAAATAAATTACGTAGAGCTTCCTCAAACTATTAGACAGTATTGCAGGTATGATTGCACAATAGCGTAGTAGAGTTGTTGCTTAAACCACAATAGCGACAAATTTCTGATTTTTTAGATTAAACAAGTAGTACTCGGAACTTTTGAACACACATGATAACTGTTATCTGTCCAAGAGAGCCTATCATTAAAAATTACGCCTAAATTGTATAAAGTTCACAGGTAAAAGAATGCTAATATGAAAAGTAATAATGGGATCATTGTCTGTCACCTTGTTTTTGGACAAAATATTATGAACTTTGTCTTGTTTACTTTAAGCTCTATTCTACTTGCTCTAAGTCATGTAAACAATTCAGCCAGCCTCGTGTTTGCGTCGCTCACTACACAATCTATATCAAGAAAAAAAATATTTGTGTCTTCTGCTTGCATAACCATTGAAGGAATGTGGACTATATCTATAATATGCAAAGAAAAGAATTGAAAAACGTGCTACGCTTGCACGGTTGAAATTGCTTCATCAACTAGTTCATAACTAGCTAAAATTAACAACTCTAAATACATCCCAATTGATGACACAAGGCTAACTAGACTGAAGCATTCATACAGCCTGAATGAACAGCGCTAATATAATAATTGTTTTAAATACTCCTTCTTCCCGCTAATCATAAGGCAATGAAAAAACTTACCTTTCGCGGTTACCAATACCTCCTCAGAAACCACTTTTCAATCACTGCTTGAAAAGTACTCGTATGACACACAAACGTAGAACTACAAACATAATGCACCATTTTTTAATGATTAACGTGGCCCTTTGTATTTCTACCGCTAACCACATGCCACCAACTACCATTGCAAAGTATGCCTTTTTTTTGTACTTTTCTGGTAAAGCTTATTCACTTGTGACCGCTTGTACAACCTAATCGTAACTGTATTGGTGCGTTATGATGTGTCTGTGTTTTAAAGTTTTGTTTCACAGTTTTGTATAGATATTCTGCGTGTGTTATCTTTTATAATAAAAATTACATTGTCGTTAGCAAAAAAACTCCTCTGTTCTATTGAATGAATTCTCATCTCAGAGTTTTTAAAACTTTTTACTCTTTTAGGTTGTGCCCTTCCTGCACCAGTCCCTAATAGAATGGGTAGTATGTACTAAATAAAATAAATGCATAATTCAGACATGCTTGCACGCACTTGAAACTGTTGGTTATGCCAACCAATGTCTGTTTTTTTTCTTTTGCACGCAAGTAACTGCTCTTGTGATGAGGAGTAACCGCGAGGGGGGTGGAGTGATAGTTTGTTCCTTCGAAGTTAACCCCAAAAAGAGAAGAATGGCTGTGGCAGGTTGGTTAATCTCCTAAACAAGCAGCCTAAAAACTCCTATACTCCCAATACAACCTTTTTGTTAACTTCTTAGAGCGTAGAGTCAGCGTTCCGAAAATAAACCCTCTCGTTTTCACGCAGTGGCACCTTGGATACAAGACTTTAGATCACACACCCACTAGGCGCGGCTTTGACACCTTTTTCGGCTACTACAATGGTCTTCAATATTATTATAACCACACTGGAAAACAGGTGAGTACGTGTACCCTTCCAAAACAACAGCGCATAATTCAAATTATTGTCCATCTTCTGTGGTAAATTGCCGATACCCTGGCGTTTGTTTCGTTTAACTATTTGCAGGTAATGCACGTTCAGCATTTCTAACATACGATCGTACAGATGATGTCGGTCAACTGCTATACACTGCTTATGATATGTATAGCTTTTACAAACGCAATGACTCTTGATTGAAAATTTGCAGAGGCCCTAAGGATCCACGCTTATATTCAAGCACGGTGTGTAGTAATATTCACGCTGTTTTTACTTGGGCACTATTTCGTAGTTCTTGCAATATGACATTCTCAACGTGAGGACGTTTTCGTGTGAATTTGCCGCCGAACGTTCTGAAGAAAGCACGTGAATGCGTTGGTTGGCGTTATACTTGCTTCAATCATCCAACTTGGTGAAATGTAAATTTCAATAATATTCATAGTGTTCGCACGAACTTTTTTTTATTGAAGCGATGAATATAAAATGTTGGTGCCGGTATGGTGGCGCCGGCTACACCTCGCTTAGCAGGTCCAAATTTGGCACTGCAATCTTGCGACTCGGCAGCACTAGGAGTTTTGCTTAATTTTTCTACATTAGCAGTTTGATAAATCTATACTGCGAAAATTAGTTTTGACTGAACATACAACATGAACGCCAAATCTGTGACCAGCGCTCTTGAGCCTGTCGACCACCTTGTGGTGGTACGAAATGACCGCACATTTTCTCAGCTTGTGTAGGTCAGCTATTTCACGAGATTACTTCTTCTGTTTGCACACCAGCTGTTCGCACACCAATGAAACCACAGAAACAGCGAATCCTGGGTTCTGAAATCTCCGTACTTAGTTTGAAAAAGCTCTCTTTATTTCGATGGGCACTAAACGCGTGCTGGAGCACGTATATTTGGTTGTCCGGCTCTAAGCTGACGATTTAGTTGCTGATGAAAGTTGGCACTGCTTCTCCTTGCTTAGCGTCCTGGAATGCAAGTGGCCGAAGGCGGCTTCCCCACCAATTTGACCCACGTAGGTTCCTGCTCCTCGAAGTCTGAGGACGCTAGTGTCTCGCTGTAATTCTCCTACCCCTCTCCCCTTTATGCCGGATCTTCAATGATGTCATTTTACTCTCTCAACCGGGTGGGCACAGTGCTGATCCTACCGTAGATGCATCAAAGCCTCGCTTTACTAACTTGGAAAGCCCGGTCTTAAAACGCGAGATGTATTGCAAAACTTGAGTCATAAAACCAGTGCTCTTTGAAGTGCAGCTGTATATGCCGAAAACAAAATCGGTTCTCGGAGGCCAGTTAATTGTTGAAGCGCAGTTCGTAGCTATCCTCAATTGCACTTAGACATCCTTGATGTATTAGGAGCTATCCCTTTTTGGTATAAAATATAAATTATCAACTAAGATTGGACACACGCCTTTACCCTAATGACTAGTCTTCCGTGAAGTGGAGTGTCGACTGTTGCAAGAAAAGTGTTATTTATTATAGGGGCACATGTGATCCGATACATATGCCATTTGCTTTAAGGAAGATCTTCCTTTTCGATGTGATACAGTTTGTATTCTAATACAATGTCAGCAATTCAATACTCGACCAAAATTCGGTCGTTTACGATGAATTGAATTTCGTTGTTGTTTTCGGCGATTCCCCCTTTAAACACATTTGAGACTGGATGGATGCGAAAATAACGAAATAAATAACAACATCCACATTAAAGGCATAGCACCCATAACTTTTTTGAGCTCTATTCTTCCTTTATTGACTTCAAATTTTTACCTTCAAAAGTCTTTGACATTGAATGTTTTTCGGCGTGGACGCATTTTGCCGTCCCCATTTGTTTCATTAGGTGTCTCACAATTCTGATATCCTCAAGCTTTTTTGCTTGGTCCTTTACTTTCTTGATTTTTACAATAACTTCTTTGAAATTTTCGGGTGTTACCAAGAACTACAACTTCAAAACGAGGAAGGCAAAAAAGGTTATTGGAAAGTTTTCTCCCCCTTTACTACGCACAAGGCGGAGCAACCATTCAACTCATTAGTTTCTTAAAGGGTATGTTGGTAACGTGTGGTCAGTGGATTCTCGCAACGCATACTAGCAACTTTGGACGTAGAAGACCCTCTAAATTTAAAACGTTTACAGTCAACAACAGAAGAATTGTGCTCAGGAAGGTTTAATAGATGTTATATCTTAGTTACTAGAATTCATAGGTCCTATTTCTTGTGCAAACACATTTAGGATTTCCCAGATATGACGCTTGTGCGGGGATTTTTTATAAGAAGTTCGAAGCACTGCTGCAAGTCCGCGGTATAAAATATAGGTTATATGCCTGACGCAGGGCTTAAGGAACACAATGCTTCTTAAAGAATGCGGCCGATTCTCACATGCACTGTGGAATATGTTGGTTCTCCGCTGTCGTAACAGGTACCAAGATAATTCATAATTATTGAAAGCAAATCGCCAGAGAAGTTTAAGTATTGTGGAACTGTGTAAGTATACCTCATATCGATCTGTTTGTTAAAGAATATGAGGTTATGTGCCAGATGTTTTTATAATTCTATCTTACACAAACAAGACAGTAGAGACAATTCATGCCACGTGTATCTGCACGTTGCTTATAAGCATGTCTAGTATAGCCATTCAGCTGAGAGTCAGCGCTTGTTATCTGCGTCGTTTCCACTCTTATAAGTCTGTTTTTTTTTGTTATACGCTGTCTTATTGAAACATGGCTTCCACAAAGGCTGCACGTTCTTTCAAAGAAGTATTCAAGGCTCAAGAGCCAATACACGAGACCAGCGATCAAATAAAAAGAACCCTCTTTGTTTCAGCCTAATTAACTTTCATTTACCTTCTTTCCTTTTCTTTTATCATCTTATATTTCCTTTCCCTCTTCTTGTCACCAAAATATGGTTTGGCTACTGCCCTATTCATTTATTTTTTGTATTAGTTCAAGCCCGTCATACTTGTGTTACAGCCAGGAGTATTTTCCTTTTCTTTTTTTATTTTATTTTTGCCCCACAATAAAGGTATGTGCGTTGTAGCTGTGAATGGGAGTGCATTGTGCACTTTCAGCGCACTGGTGCCTTTCATCGCATTTTACAAATGCACTACCGCACACTGTACAGGACGGGCACTGTGGCCTTGATTTCTGGCGCAACGTTGGCAACGCAACACAAGCTGTCACTCACCTCAACGGCACATACTCAACGCACGCCTATACGACGGAGGCAAAGCGTATCATCGCCGGCCACGACACAGGAAAGGTAAACAACAACTGCGCACAACTCTTGAAATAAACCACCTTTTAAAACATAACCTGTACGGGTGGTTTCCAGGAATACTAGAGCGCAGCACAACTGCATCATCAAAAAAACTCGTGGCTGCATTTTCCGAAAGAGGAGAAAATTATTAATCTCCCGATTACTGGCATTGACGCTATAGTTTTTTGCAACACGATTATCGTCAACACTAGTAGCCTTAAAATACGGTGTCTGGCATGCTTATTTACTAATTTCGAATACGATCACTCTAAGTTAAAAGCATAGCAGGTGAATGTGCAGAATGAAATGATACAACGTGGTGCATATTTTACGATGCTAGTGTGTTTCTTAAATTGCGTCAAACATCTTCAATGTAAACTTTCAAACAGGAAGATCACACGCAAAGCACACAAATACGGCGTCATTTCAGATGCCTTCCATAACAAGGTAGACATCATATTCTACATCGAATGTTTTACATTCAGTAGCAAGTAATACATAAGGTAATATTAACACAATACATAACAACAATCAGCCTAGATCATGACTTCAAACAAAAGGAACGCTTTGATTGGCTGCACGCTTACCTACCACTGTTGTACAACTACTGCGCTGGCTGCGCACGAAGGACACTGAAGGAAAAAAAACTCCAAGCAGCTTATACCGGAGATATAGTTCAGACACAAAGAGAAATGAAACATTACTAGACGCAGGATTGAAGGTTGGTTATGAAAGGTATACGAAGAAAGAAAGCTTTCGAATCAAAGTTCAAGAACAAGGTGATGCTTCATTGCAGGAACCATTTATCTCGCTATTATGCTGCTAAACGCTAAACAGGATGGCTACTTGGGCTGGCTGGTATTGCATTTTAAAAGTATGAAGACTCTTTGTTCACAATGTCAGCAATAAACATGGTAGTAATTGTGCGCCCTTTCCTATCTAACTTTTTTTTTCTGAAAGTGCACAAAGAAAATATACTGCTTATAAAAAAACACTGGACGCTAGGTGTCAGTAAGTGTCATGATAAAATAAAAAAAAACTGAATGGGCGTACCAATTTTTTAGATAAGAAGGATCGTTTAAGCATGAGTGTATGATGCACTGTTGGTCTGGGAAAGGATAAGCCAACTTTGTACAATTATGCTTAACGCGGGTCAATTGATTGATTGATTTGTGGAGTTTACCGTCCCAAACACGCCATAAGATTATGAGAGACACCGTAGTGGAAGGCTTCAGAAATTTCGACCGTCTGGGGTGGTTCTTGAACGTGCACCCAAATCTGAGTACGTGGGCCTACAACATTTCCACCTCCATCGAAAATGCAGCCGCCACAGCTGGGATTCGATCCTGCGGCCTGCGGGTCAGCAGCCGGGTACCTAAGCCACTAGACCACCGTTGCGGGGCGCTTAACACGGGCATTACACTGACTTAAGAGGAGAAAAGGCCTATTTTGTCTCATTTTCGTATTCTTACTTGAAGCATAGATTTGCCTCTACGCCGATACTGGAGGAACACTTTGTTCAGGTTGTACTTGCGCTTTTGCCGAATAGAGTCCGACTGTGGAAGTAAGTTACCCTTAAACACATTTAAGTAGCCACGCAAAGGCTCATAGCCAGACAAGGGGGTAAGACTCCAAGGGTTTCTTGTCACAAGCGGTGTTCTACTGTGAGTAAGTAATGACAATAGAAGTTTTTCGATGTCTTCCAGTGCCCCCCCCCCCTCGCGAAAAACAATTTGTAGCTGCAGGTCTGCCATGCAGCAACGAGCACAGGATATCCAGTCACTTTTTTTCTACCCTGATGGCTCACTTACCAGTGGCAGAAGGCACAAGATTAGGAAAAGACATTGCGTAACAAAAACTGTAACAAAAAGACACGAAGTGAGATGATATTTACCTCCTATCTAAAATTTACCCTGGCTCTCAATATCCAGTGGCTCTGCGCAGAAAACAAAAGCCAAAATCTCGCATGTTAGTAACTGGAAAAGATAATAATCACTGCATACGGGCATATTTCCAACGAAATTTAAACATACCGATGTTTCAGACATGGGCTTTTTCAGGTGAAGCTACACTATTGGAATTTTTCAAGTATACGATGGTTGCTAAACGGGCTATGACTGATCATAGCGAGTAGGATCAGGACGTGTATGCTGTACTGACAAACATGCGTGTCGTTTTTCACCAAGCTCCTTTAGAAGACAGAGCATGCCAAGAACGTTTTGATACGGAATCACACAGCGAGTAATCTTGCAGTATACTATGTATGAATCAGTCAGGAAGCTTCGTGATAGAACTGACATAATTAGCCTAACATTCGGGATGTTTCTACAAGGAAGAAGACCTTTTTTTCGAGAATTTCTACTATTTTCACTCCAAAAGATGTGATCCCGATAGATCTCTGCCGTTTCAGTCATTAATGCGAAAGCTTAAAACAAGCAGTACAGATGAAGTGCTGTCCCAAGCTATGGTGCCGACTTGAAGCTGGTGAAGAAGAGCAGCTTGTGATTTTTCCGGAAGGGACTTAGCCCGTTATAATGAATACCTTCTATAAAAGCCCAAGCAATCGTCTACTGATAACTAATTACCTACTTTGCGCTTTCGATAATCTCCTCTTAGATCTACAGTGAGACAAACAAAACCTATAAAGACACACTTCACGTGACTGCTGGGCACTGCTTTAGGCTAGCAAAAATATTTCCGTAAATAGTTTTTCCAAAATACTTTTTTGTCTCTGACGGCATGTACGTAGTGTCTCCTGTTTTTTCTAGCCTTCTGTATCAATCCGTTCGTCATTCATTTGAACATATGGTATCTCTTGCCGTGAGACATTCTTGCGTTCATTCATGCCTTCAGGTGGGGAGCGCATTCTTCAGCTTAAACCACTGCAAATTTACATGAATTGGAAGAGCTCACAAACACTTAATTCCCATGTACAATGTCCTGGTCAAATGTATTACACGGCAATGCTACGTCGGTGCTTGGAAGCCTGCGTCAAACTGGCACGAGATGCAACCAGTTTGAACACAAGTCATTTAAGCCACAGCTTACAAAAAGAGCCTCAGCAGTTATCTGTGTTTATTCCTTTTCATACTGAAGGCTTTTCCATGGCACGGAACGCAAACGTGCACTCGCTCTTTTGGCGATAATAATAACTGTTTACGTCTGCAAACCACAATATAATAATGACAAACACAACAGCGGAGGGCGCCGAAAATTCTAATCACCTGGAGTTCTTAACGCGCACCTAAATTTAAGCATACGGACATTAAGTGTCTTTTTGCCATTTAAATACCACCGCTGTGTCGGGATTGCACCCAAGGACTCTTTGGCGAACAGTGAAGCAATACATCTTGTTAGTAAAACACCATTTCGAGTTCATTATTTTTTCGTTTGTTTCACTGCAGCCCCTCTTTCTGTACCTGAGCTACCAAGCCGTGCACGCCAGCTGCGAGGAATATGGTGTACAGTGCAATGCAGAGGCTCCCGAAGAAATCGTTGAACGCTTTTCTTACATTGAAGCTTACAACCGCACAATGTTCGCCGGTAAGTTAGTTGACTGCTGCCGGGCTATTGAAACCGCGGGCAAGTGCAGTGCGCGACTTGGACGAATACAAGGGCCACGTGAAACATCAACGAGGGCCGACGTGAAACTGTGCTTGTTTGAACTGAGAGAGTCCTACTTGTGCATGAAACCTGCCTCTAATAACCAATACACTGGTACGCAAGATAAAATGATGAAGTGAAAGGAAACGAGAATTCCGCGAGCAAAGAAAAATTCACACCACTAGAACGGGATGAAATGCTAATGCCTATACACACCTATATCACACAAAATGAACCGTTTCATGATGACAACATGGCAACAATGAATTACATTTAAAAAAAACGCGCCTCAAAATGCAAAACCATACATGCCTAAGGCGTAATATAACTACATTTTTCGGGTGATGAGTGGATGTAGGCAACTAAATGCACATGCGACAGACAAAACACAAAAATATTGAGTAATAAACAACTAGATTTAACAGCCTGAAAAAAATCTCGATGTCAATTAGCAAAAGCAACTGCCTGCTTGCGTTCTTAGAAAAAAATGTGAGAACTTCACAACCAAAATAAGCAAACTAACGTAAAACGTTATCAGGAGTGGACCGACGTACTTCATAATAACGTGACATCGACGTGACAGACAACGAAACGAGAAAAACGAACTCGCTACTTCAATTATGTGTTAGAAAACACGGGCCAAGTTGAACAAACCACCAATAAAAACATGTAAAAACACCGTAAGAGTAAAATAACAAGACCTTCCAGAAAGTCAACCTCAGCGTCCGTTATGGCTTGAGTCTTCAGCTGTCCTGGTAAAAATCACTTTAACAAGTTCGCTTTCAGTCATGCTTAACGCAATTTTTAGAAATTTAGTGCCGTTGAAGTTTGGAGTCATGCTGCAAGGCTTGCTGTGCTCGCCTATAGGAAGCCGCAAGTTCATTGCGCATATTCAAATTGCGCTTCTTTGATCGGTCAAGTAAAGAAATCATTCCACTATTCAAACCACCGTCCCCCACCGCCATTCTGCATCTGGGACAATACCTCCTGGAAGGCTGAGTACTAAGGAGCATTTTGTAATCATTGCAAAAAAGCATTAACGTCTAATTACAATCGCAAATTCCGCAGATGTCACGTACCTTGGGAAGCGATCTTATGTGACGCGTACGGAGTAAATTTGACTATGCTGCAGTTTTTATATTTAGCCAAACGATACGAAATATGGCTGAAAATATCTGCAAATGTTGTACTCACAGTCATATGTTAACAGTCACACATCTTTTATGTAACCACTTCTTAGCGTAATGATGCTAACAGCAACACGGGTGTTAGCATCACCAGAAGCGGTAGGCTGATATTTAGCACTTGTGCTCGTGTGAATTGTATATGATTGGATGTTGACGTAACATAGCAAGCCTTGACCGAGACTTGTGTGGTGCCCGGGCCCGTCCCGCAAGTACTCAGAGCACATAAATAAGCTGCTATTTTTATTTGATGCCACGACTGCATTCAAAACTCTTCAAACTGTACGTAACCAAGTCGATGCACTGAACCTTCTATCTTGCACACCTCCAACACACGCAGGAGCACTGCACGTGATGGATCGTTCCATTGGGGAGGTTCTGGCGGCTCTGCAGTCCCGCCGTATGCTCGCCAACAGTATTGTAGTGTTTGCCAGTGACAACGGAGCCGCGCCTCTTGACGAAATCCCCGGATCGAATGCTGGCTCCAATTGGCCCCTACGCGGAATGAAAGGATACGCGTGGGAAGGTGGAGTGCGGACTCCCGCGGTGTTCTGGTATGGTCGTCTGAGTGGTCGTTTGCCGCGGCAACCCTCGCAACAGATGATGCACATCGTAGACTGGGCGCCCACTTTGTACACCGCCGCAGGTAAGTGAACTCTGTGTTACATCCGCTCGGATGGTTGCCGCCTAGAATACGGTGAGTCTTATAACGTCTTTAGAATGAACAAATCAGCCTAGCGGCAGATCGAACAGTGGTGAAGTGCCGGAAACAATGACAGGACGCATATTCTAGCGCCAGGCGCCAACTAAGTGCTCTTTACAGCAATACAGCGATCTCTTAGTAAGCACATCTAGACGAAAGAAAAAGACGATTTCGCCTCAAAGGCGCAGCAATTTATCCTAGTGCGATAAGTTGGGGCGTCACACGAAGAAAAACAAGAAGCTCAATACTTGCCGTGCACCACTGAAGTATGGATAAGGATGTTAAGAAAGAACACACCCACAGGTACGCAGGCTCAGCGCCAAGGGGAACTAACAACTTTCACCGTCGTTACGACTTTGTACTTGACAACGCGATGTATTTGTCGACAATTCAGAACCAGACGCAATTATATATATATATTTTTTGAAGCGATGGCGCGTTCACTGACCCAGCATTTACTGCTACGCTGATGTGTGTGGCACAAAGAGCGAACGGTGTTCTTTTTTTATGCCACGGCTTT
Source organism: Rhipicephalus annulatus (assembly GCA_013436015.1). Lineage (NCBI taxonomy): Eukaryota > Metazoa > Arthropoda > Arachnida > Ixodida > Ixodidae > Rhipicephalus > Rhipicephalus annulatus. The sequence goes on along the minus strand of WOVY01012891.1, from coordinate 39,031 downwards.
ATTAAATGGGGCAATGCTCGCGTAACGTATGCTATTGTGAGACACACACAAAAGAAAAGGTTTTGAAATAGATTGACATCAATCATAATTGTGGCCGAACTATATAAAATACCTACAAACACAAAACCTATATATTAGTCGGCGACCTCAACATAGACATTATGGACCTTAGGCCCTTTCTTTGTGTCACTTTATGTCTCTCAGGACGTCTTGTTATGTCACCGAATATAAACTGTATGGGGCAACGCTCGCGTAACATGTGTCAGACACAAAAAACGGTTCAAGAAATATTTGAATAATATTTTTCCTAATTCTGACAGAATAACATAAAACACCTACAAAAACGAACCATTTATTTATTTATCGTGTACAATGCAGATATTACGCATATCAAGGCTTGGCTTCACCCTCTCGTCATCATTCGTTTCTTGGAGATGGTTGCCTTTTTTATTTCGTTTGGCATAGCAAGCGAGTACAAAAAGGGGCCACTTTTTTGTGCGCGTGTTTAGGGCAACTTTCAAATTTAAAAAAAAAGATGTTTGAGTGTTACGTGACGTAAAACAAGCTAGAACTTCTTCGAAATTTACGTAGCGGTAGCGGATAATGGTGTATTCAAGCAGCTTGATTGATATGTTGGGTTTAATGTCCCAAAACCACCATTTGATTATGAGAGACGCAGTAGTGGAGGGCTCCGGAAATTTCGACCACCTGGGGTTCTTTAACGTGCACCCAAATCTGAGCACACGGGCCTACAACATTTCCGCCTCCATCGGAAATGCAGCCGCCGCAGCCGCGATTCGAACCCGCGAGTATTCAAGCAGCTCACCGTTATAATGTCTGTGCATCAATGGCGATCGGTCGAGATGTCTGACGCAGCTTGCTGTGCAGCGAGTAGTTACTCGTTCGATTTCCTGGTCGGCTGCTTCGGAATTTTTTCCTTCGGATTTATTTTTCTGTGTGCTGTTTGTATATTTACACGTATACACATCCGGGACATGGCGGTGACAGCAACTGCAAAAATTTACTGGGAGTGCTCATATAATTGCTCTTACAAAAATAGCAATATCTGTACTTTGGTTTGTTTAAGGGGGGAGGTGGCATTGAAAAAAAACTTTTTTATTTTTTGACCTACAGCAATGAAATTTGGCATGCATACTCATAAGTGTCTCGAATAGGGAAATATGCAGTTTCATCATGATAGCTTCAGTTACGTGATGTTACATAAGTTACATAATGCTGCACGTTATGCTGCATTATGCTGCATTATGTAACTTGAGGCATAATGCCTCAAGTTGCATAATGATGCACGATCCAATTACATGGTCTGCTCGTGGAAAGCCTAGCGCTGCGACAAAACATGCCAGGAAGCTGCGAATGGTGTTGATCTTTACTCCAAAGAAAGCTACAGGGTATGACAATCTCAGAATTTTTTTAATAAGTTCTCTTTTTTTTAGAGATCATCATGGCTGCCGACACACAATGTCAGAAACAGTGGCACGGACAAATCATCGTCTAAAAAAATAACAGGGCCATAAAACAGAAACTGAAGATTGCTGTACCCACAAGCCGTGTTCAGGGATTTAGGGAAAAAACAGAATCAAAATCGGTCCAATCATTCCCGTGCTACTCTTTCCAGGAGCAATGCACAACGTCCAAAACACACTTGTGAGAAAAAGCCTGTTCAAGTTTTCGACAGGCTTTTTTCAATGAACTTTTTCGTTTCTCGTTGGATATTGATGAAAATCGGCACCGACACTAACGATGATCTCACAGTGCTCCCATTAAATTTTGAAGCGATACCACAAGTACTTTACGAGAAACTAATTATTTCTTCATTGAACAATGTGGAGGGGCTGAGCAGCATGTAAAAAAAAACAGTATTCAGAAAGCTGCGTTTAAAGTTTCAACTTTTCTTTACGTTTTTAAGACTCATAAAAGTTGTGATCTCAGGTTTGTCTTGTGATATTTGACTTCTTTTCACGATTTACTCCTTTTCATGATTTACCAAGAACAAGTATGGATTTCAAACCAAGTTCTTTGCATGAAGGAGTGGTGTGATAGGTATGACAGAAAAGATTGTAATTGAATAAAACCATATACTGAAATTGTTACACATACTTTTCTGTGTGAAGTTGTAATTAGCATAATTAAGTACTTGATTATAAATATTCACTGAACTTTTCTTTATTTGGAGAGAGGTTTATTGCCTCAGAAAAATGGATCACACCATGACGGCCTATGCCTTCTTTCTAAATAACAAAGTTATGGGCAGAAGACTGGTGGCACGGGAATTTCTAGCAGTATAATTAAAGACACGAAACGGGCATATAAAACTTCGTGCCCCTAATTCATACATGCTCTTTGGCCGCTCTAGCTGTGAAACGCATCATCATATAGCCGGTCGCGGAAACTCTAATCTACAGCAATTCTTTAACCTCGGAACATTCATAGACGTTCATGGCGATATCAAGCACGGCTCCAAGCACGTCTGAATCGCATCACAAAAGCTTATTGACAGCACTCCATATGACAGTGCAGCCGTGGACAGTGCAGCTGGCGCGTAATGCACTTGCCGGCGGCGTTCGATGACGATGCGCGAAATGTGCAACTACGAAACAAGGCACGCACTGCACTTGGCATCGCATTTTCGGATGACGACGTGCGAAACTGCTAGCCGCTGTTCCGAACGATTCTTGGCAGTGAAGGGGGGGGGGGGGATGAGCTTGACTGTGTTGTCCGCTGCATATGCGCAAAATGCCCGTACGTGATTCAGAGGAGCTAGCGAGTGATGTGGTACATTCCTTGCAAAGAAGCACGTCGCCAAGAGTGCGCTTGCGCATCGTTCCTGCCCGCAGTCTCGCTGTCAGCGGAGTTAGGCCTAAAGCCGACTCCGATGACGCGCCGCACACGTATGCCCCCGCGCGCCCGCTCGTAGTAATCTGATTGTGCATCCGGTGCGCCCACTCGTAGTAATCAGATCGTGCCGCCGCTTTCAGCTTCGTTGCTTGCGAAGCAGCACGTCGCCGCGAATGCGCTAGCGCGTCGTTCCTGCCCGCAGTCTGGCTGTCGGCGGAGTTAGGGCTAAAGACGACTCCGATGACGCGCGGCGCTCGTAGACTGCGCTCCCGCTCGTAGTAACCAGATCGCGTATCTGCTTACTGCTCGTAACTTAAGCGTAGTTATATCTTATGTGATTATCAAGCCATGAAGACGTCACGAAGTGGCGATTTTCGAGAGCCATGTCCTGGCGACGCACAAGCAGCAGACGACGATCTCCCGGAGCGAGCATCGGGCCAATGGCGAGGCGAGCTGAGGCAACATGGCGGCCACGGCCAATCAAGGGCCTCAAAACGACCTTCAAACATTTGCTTTTTGCTCGCTTGTTGTTAAAGAAAGGAGCCAGGTAAGGCGGGAAAGTTAAACACGGAGAAATGCTCTTTCCGATGAGCCCAACAAGCCGGCTCCCGGCCCAAGCATCTCGAAGCTATAATTTTTTAAAAATCGCCGTTTTCTCGCCATTTCCAGAAAAAGTTTTGCTACCTAGGTAGGGGAAACGAATTTTCCGAAGCACTTCTGCGCGGTTTTCAGTGTAGATACTTTGGAACCAGATAGAAAAAGGGTTCCAGAATTTGAAAACTTGAGTTTCAAAAAATCGATTTTTTTGCCATTTTTCGCGATCCCAAAGCCACGTCCCCCCTTAAGCATAATAATGCACAAACTTGCAAAGGGAAATTTGCTTGGCTCGGGCGAGCGAGGCTGCTATTGTTGAGAAAACATTTCCATACTTCAGCGCCTAAGCCCAATTCGATATCGATATGCTTATTTTTTTTTGGGGGGGGGGGGCACGTGGGATCAGCAATGTGCAGACTATGTTTTTTTTTTAACTGCGCTGATCATTAAATGTGTTGTACCACCTAGAGCATCCTGTCCAGTCCACGCGCGGTGTCACAGCCAGTGCATGCTTCCATGCTTGAAAATGTTCTTTTCAGTTAAAGATACTAGAGATGCAACAATAAATGCAATTATAAACACGGACGTATCACTGTAGTGCCTTAGTACGTAACACTAGGCGTCTGTATAGAAGAGATGAAGATGAAGCAAGACCACTGGCAATTGACAGTTCTACCCACGCTTCATTTAACAAAATTTTGCAGATGTACGATGGACCCTTCATTATCAAACACCTGTTGGGCAGCAATCTCCTATGCACTTGTGTCTGTGTCTCATTTTTTGTCCCCGTATTCTGATGCGTTGTGAACGTTTTGGTTTCGTCAGGTGACTTTCCTTTTGTTTTAAGGAGGACGAGTTTCTGAACTCGGTGACGTGGATGGACGTGACCTGTGGGGCGCACTTTCCTCCGGCAAAGGCACTGAACGTGGAGATGTGATTCTGGAAAATGGTGGCTTAGATCAAGCCACGGCTATCATCTCTGGCAGGCGAGCACTATATTATTGCCGAAAAACCTTTTTGTGTGAACGCTTTAGTTTTTTTAAATAGCTCAAAAAACTGCAATATAATCGGCGACACTGGAAGTAAGTTTGAAAGTGAGCTGCCCTGAAAAATTGCCGAAAAACCTTTTTGTGTGAACGCTTTAGTTTTTTAAATAGCTCAAAAAACTGCAATATAATCGGCGACACTGGGAGTAAGTTTGAAAGTGAGCTGCCCTGAAAAATGGAAGTGGTGAACTTTTTGCCACACTTGTGCTCCGTAAGACGTCGTAGAATGATCAATATGAAACAAATGCCGAAGAGCACGAATACTCAGAAAGAGCACAGGACAAGTGCTTTCTAGCAACTGAAACTTTCTTACTTCGAAATGAATTCTAAGAGAGAAAGAGTGAGGAAAGGCTGGCAGGTTAACCAAACTTGGCTCGATTGGCTACCTCACTCTTTGAGTGAGGGATGCAATAATAGAAAGGAAAGCGATAGAGCCAAAACAAGAAGAGTAAGAAAGAGATGAATAAACAGCGCGGTCTGACTAGTTCTCTTATGAGCACTCGTGAAGTCTGGCGGTCCGCGTGAGCTCCGATAATGAGTAGAAAAAAAGTGCGCCCCTTCTCATGATGAACGCACACAGAAAAAAGAAGAGGCAAAACAAAGCGTTGAGCGACAACGTCAGCTTCAGTAGCAAGGGCTGAAAATTTTGGAGCTGAATCTGCGACTTCACGAAAGCATGGGAGGAGAGGCTACTGAGGCTAGTGAACCAGGGCAACCTAGCATAAGAATGACACGTGCACAGGAAACATGTAGGCCTCATAAATTGATACCACCCATTAATGAAGCACGAGATGATCTCGACGCCTATCTGGTTCGAGCTCGTCGCGACGTGGAAAGGGTGGCCCCGTGAGAAATGGGCTCTCACATTGAGCCTAAGCTTTACTGGAGAGGCCCTGACTGTCAAAGGCAGGTTAGATCCAACAGCTGTGTCGTATTATAACCAGTTAAGAGCGCTACTACAGCAGCGGTTTTCGTTCACTGCAGAAGGTTATCGGGAGCAATTCCGCAAAGCCAATTTGAATGTACGCACACATCATGCATGTACGTACGTACATGTACGTACATCATGCAAAACGTACGAATGTACGTACATCATGCAAAACAACCCCTATTATCAACAATGGCAAAAAACGAAAAACCACTCCCGTTATCCATGGCTTACAATCGAAAAAATTGTTGAGCGCACCCTCCACCCCCCCCCCCTCAAGAAAAACAACAAAAGCGCTTCCATCATGAACTTATACCAACATGCCCAACTGTCAGTCAGCCTAAACGTCAGAGCATGGTTAGCTCTTCGCTGCTCGCTTTCGTTGCTCCCACATCATCAGTGGGCTTTAAGGAAACTACAATATTGTGTTCAAGCGTACTGCAACATCGTTCTATGAAACCTTCGCGCCAAATTAAAACAGAAAGTTTTATTGTGTCAAGAAACCACGGCCTCAAAAAAATGTTTTGAGCCACACGAAAAAGCGAAGAAACCAAAATAGTTTTTTGTATCTCCGAGTGCCTTTTCTCTTTTTCCACGCTCATAAGTGTGCTGAAAGCTACACGGAAGAGTGGCGAGAATAAGGCAATGGGAAGGGGTGATTGGGAGGTAAAAATGCAAGCAGAAGGTGCACAAACGCACCACATGCAAATGCGTAGGTTCTTTTTTTTCAGATCTGCTGCCTCCCCTTTTGTTTCACTTAAACACGGAGCAAAACGCGAAAGGTCTACGATATTATTGCAAGTTTGCTTAGGTGTTGTCGTTTTTGCATATGGTGTGGTGTTTTTTTTTCTGAATGCCTCCCCCCCCTGCTTTTTTGTAGCAATGCACCAACTTGCCCCTCAATGTGTGCTATTAGTCAACGTTTTCGACAAACGAGAAATCATCGTGGAAGCAAGGTGTAAAAACTTGGAGGGCGCTGAGCTTCATCTTCCACAGTATATAATGATAGCGTAATCGGCTCTCGTTTACATCGCCTTTGAACTACTAAACTGTGTCAGTTCTTGGTGCCTGTCTCAAGTGAGCCTTAAAGAAACTAACTGGGTGCCTAACATCGGCCGTTCTAAAGTAGCATAGAATGCCAGTTCTGCTGTGAGAAAAGTAGTTAAGTGCTGACTAAGTGCCTGCTTCATATGCGAGTGACTGAGCGATGGCGTTCGCAGCAATGAGCGGATGCAGCACGCATTGACTAGATTTTGTTTCACATGCACCGCTTGTGGGCGATGCCCGCCTCTCTGATGGCTCGTGTTTCCCGTACTGAGTTTCTCCAAGCGGGCGCGCTCGCTCCACAACTCCGCCCCTACCGGCAAGTGTTCCCAACGCCACTGCTTCCCATCGGCAGACGCTCTATCGTGAGTGAACTTTTCAAACTCCGTCAATGTACATTGCAGCGTCTAGTAGACGCGGCGCTCTTGAGACAAGGACAGGGGGATCGCTAAATGGCGTCGAGGAGCGCGGACGTGAAAACGTCGGCTCCCGCTTTTCTAAATGTTTTCGGTCGTTTCTTTGCTTCAAGATCACTTGGATTTGTGCTTATTCGAACAAGCAAGCTCTACGCTTTCAGTGGAGATGCCATTTTTGGCGGTGAGTGAACTCCTAGACATATTTTTGGACTTTATAAGTTGCGACGCGGCGAGCGTCCCCGCTAACTCTAACCACACCTAGGGGTGGCGAGGAGTACCGCCGTTACACGTAGCCAAGGGCTCGGCCAGACGTGGCAGCTACTGGATCAACCTCCGCACGTCGCAGCCGACAACCAAGCACTGAAAATGCCTACCACCATAACCGTGGAGGGAATGGAAGTAAGTGCGGAGATCTTCGACGGACCAGGATGGGCCACCGCCATGGGACGCCGATGACAGACGACTCCGCCGAACGAGGAGCTGGCCGCTGGGACGGTCGAGCACAACAACCAGCCGAAGCACCCCAGGGGCTTCAAAAAAAGTCAATCGGCACTACACCGTGTGGTATCCGCTTCCAGGCTACCCCGCCTACCCAAGGACCAGATCAGGGTAATTATGAGACCCAGAGGAGGATTGGACGTAGCCAGTGTCGACCTCGTGCTGCTGTCGAGAGCCGTCATCATGGCCGCCCAAATGACCGACGAACAAGCACGGGAGGACACGATCTGCCCCAGCTATATGTAAAACATCAATGTTATTTCTACGACGCACCAAAATAATGCTACATCATACGTGAACGTGCAGAAACTGCAAACAAACCAACGCTCGTTCGAAGTTGCCGCATACGTGGCCGTGCCCGATAATACCTGCAAGGGCGTCATCAAGAACGTTGACCTCTCCCTTGGCGACGCAACGCTCAAACGCCTGATTGTGCACGACCGAAATCCCACTGCCATCGAGGCAAGACGTATTAAAAAAATTGGCAGCATATCCACGGAGTGAATGATCGAGAGTGGGGATAAGCATTCGTCCGTCCATTCGTTCTTGCTTCCTTCCGTCGGTGCGACCGTCCATGCGTCGATCCACCCGTCCGTGCGTGCGTCCGTTCCTGCGTTCGTCCATGCATCCGCCCCTGCGACCGTTCATGCGTCCATTCATGCATCTGTCTGTGTGTCCGTTCGTCCATCTATTCAACACTTCAAGTACCACCATCTCGCATCTTTTCATCATATATTCCCCATATAAAAACACCGCCATCCAGGCGACATTCTTAGGACTAAACGAGAGGTGGCACACGCACACTTTCTAACAGCTTGCGCTTCGGGTCTACTTCCCATTTTTAACCACCTCGAGTACATGGTATATACTAGTTCACTGTATTCATGGCACTGCGGCCCAACACTCGCTAAACCTTTCTAAAACCAAGGAGGTTACGCCCAGCGAGTATAACGTAGCAACCTTTTCCTGGCAGATAGAGCTCAATGTACATGCCAATGGCTGCATGGGAAATGAGAGACAGGAGAATTCGACTTTTACTTTCTTACGGCTTGCACTTCGTACCTACTTCACACCTTTAACTACCTCGAGTTCATTCATGGTATATACTAGTTCATTGTATTCATGGCACTGCGGCTCAATGCTCGCTAAACCTTTCTAAAACTAAGGTGGTTACACCCAGCGGGTATAACGTAGCAACCTTTTCCTTCAGATAGTGCTCAATGTACATGCAATGGCTGCTAATGGGTATCGCAGCGTACACGTTAACTAAAAGCCGAATGCTCCTGTCTTTCATACCCCATTATCAGCTATTGGCATGTACATTGAGCACTATTTTTTCTTGTTCGACAACGCACAGAAGGAATCTCTCACCGGCACCACCTTGGAGGTCAAAATGTTTGCAGGTCAAAGCGTAAGACTGGTTACATACTACGACGGGACGCGGGACGAACGGGTGCCGCTATAAGGAGCTTCGCCCCTAAAAAACCAAAGTCGTCGCAATCCTCTTTGACGGGTTGCGCGTTCCGAGCACAGTGATGTGCGGAACCGCCATGGTTTCCTGCTCGCTCTACAAGCGACAAGTCGATGTTTGCAGAACGTGTGGAGGAGTCGGCCATGGCGCTGATGTTTGCCGGCACACAAACGCAACGAGCGAGAAATGTCACAACTGCAGTGAAACGCTACAAGAAGACGGCATGCGTCACTGCGAGCCGAAATGCAAGCTTTGCGATGGCAATCACCCCAACGGAGATCGCGAATGCAAAAGACGCTTCCACATTCCATACATAGTGAGAAGGAAAGGAAGAGGCAGAAAGCAAGAATGGCGAGCATAACAACGTCAAGATGCACCAACGCACCAACATCTGTCACGTTCAAGGAACCCTGCCACAACCAGGTACCAGGACGGGAGAACGCCTCGAGCGTCCATCACCGTTCTCCATCCAGGGGGAGATCCCGATTCAGAGGGTGTTCCCGATCCAGAAAGCGCTTTTGATCCAGAGGCCGTTCTCGTTCCGGAGGGTGCCCCTCGACCCTGTCGGGATCCGACAACCGCCGGTCATCTCGGGAGTGCTCCAGATCCCGATCGAGAACGAGACCAACAGCCACGCAGCAGCAGCAGCAGCAGCCAAACAATGGCTCCTAGGCCAGCAAGGTTGCTGGTGAATCACGAAGCACAAGTAGCCAGCCTGAAGGTAAGGCACAGCCAGAGCATGCTCCCCATTCTCGTATTGTAGCGCTTGAACAAGAAAACAGGGCCCTCAAGAAGGAGCTTGAAGAGCTCCGGGCCTCAATAGCTAGAATAGAGAGCTGCCACAGAATTAACCTGTCAAGGTCACCGGCACCACCGACAACACGCTCACAACAAACGATCCACAACACACACAAACGCAAAGCCGTAGACAGCGACAGCGACACGACGGAGGAGATCGAGATGGTCTCGATCGATAAAGAAGCGCCACTGACAAATGTCGAGTCCGCGACAACTAAGCTCAACGACAAAATTGATACGTTGGCGAACAAGCTTGCCAAGTTTATGGAAACATTTAAGACTTACACTAACAAAGCTGACTAGAGGTTCGCGAGCCTAAAGAAGATGGTAGCCAACCCACCTGTGGCAGGTGCTCCTCCGAACCTAAGCGCAGACAAACCAGCGGTTACGGCAAGCGTGCCGAGCATTACTTCTAGAGCTAAAGTCCGACCTGTCAAAGCACGCAATCTCGCGGAAATAACGAGCCGCGACGCACACAAGCTACCAAGCCAAAATGGCCGCTGACCGTAACGAGGTTAAGATCTGAGAGTGGAACTTTAACTCACTTCAGAAACGCAAGGCAGCACTAACACAGCTATTCCTAGTATGTACAAAAAACCGCATAAAATATTGCTACAGGAATGTGGAGAAAGCAAAACTGCTAAAAGCATTGGCATACAGGGGTACAGGGTAGCCAGGCCAACCCTGCACCCCGAGCAGAACAAGACGCGAGGAGTGGCTACCTACATCCGGAAGGACATAATGTTCGCCAAAAGGGACGCCCCCGTATGAAAAAATGGCCTAGAATAGGTCCTGGAAGAAATCTTACCACACAGGGCTGTTAAAAGAAGCATCTTTGTGCTCAATGTTTACCGTCCTCCATTAGATAAGAAAAAAGATTTCAACAGACTGCTTCCCTCGGCGGTAAAAATGGTGGGTAACAATCCGCTCATAGTAGCGGGTGATTTCAACGCCAGGAGGACCGAATGGGGATACTCAAAAAGCGAAGGCAAAGGCACCAAGTTAGCAGAAAGCGTGAATGCGCTGGACCTGCAGCTGATAAACAACCTTGCCCTCCCTTCAAGAAGAGGTAATTCGGTACAGCGAGACACAACGCCGGACTTAACCTTCACCAAGAACGTCAGAGCTACCCGGGATAACCTCGGCAAACACCTAGGTAGCGACCACTGCATCCTGGAAATTACCGCTGAGAACGAGGCGAAAGCGCTAAGAAAATTCAAAATCACAGACTGGGACCAGTTCTGTAAAATAAGGGAGCAGAAGGGCAATACAGAACTATCTTGTGAAGCCCTTTTAAATTAATTAAAATGGCAGCAAATGAGGCCAGCAAAGAAGTCGAGACTGATGAATCCATCCAGTTCATGGACTCTCACCTGGCTAGTTTGCTGCAGAAAAAGCATGACCTAAAAGAAGCGTGGCGTAAAAACAAGCTCAACAAACACTTACGCACAAAATCGCGGACCTTTGCCACGAAATTGAATCCCATGCCAAAACTCTCCGCGCCCAGCAGTAGAACAACACAAGCGACGAAGCAGATGGCAAAATGAGGAGAGGATGCAAATGGCGGCTGCTCAAACACCTTATGGTGGACAGCGACAAACCCACCAGAGGCGACACCCAGCTGCAAATTGAACGATTGGGGCACACGCACGCCCAGGATAGTGGTGGATCCCAAGCTCTGCTCAAAACGCTAGGCCAAAAATATCTCCCACTGGAAAGCATAGCAGTAGCCCGGGAAAAAAAATCCCTCATATGGAGGACGACCGCAAGAAATGCTAGACGAACCATTCAGCGAAGCTCAAATACGGTATGCTCTACAGCAACTCAATGGCCGATCGGTGTCAGGGCCAGATGGCATCGAGAATAAACTTCTAGGGAATTTAGACGACAAAGCAATTGTAATCATTACTAAGAACATAAATGAGGCATGGGAAACGGGTACCGTGCCAGAAGAATGACGCAGTGCCATAGTTTCGCTCATGATCACAAAACATGGAAAACCGCTGAGCATCGATAACTTAAGGCCCACATCGCTCACATCTGGCGTTGGAAAAGTAGCTGAGCATGCAATACTCAACCGTATCATGGACCACATTAAGAGCAATGGGCTCTTTCGACACAACATTATTAACTTCCGCAGAGCACTATTCAAATAGGACGCGATGTTGATGTTAAGAGAACACATATGTTACGGGCTCCTCCACAAGCCCAAAGCCATATTAGCCCTGGACCTCGCCAAGGCCTTTGACACCGTAAAACATGAACACATACTAGGTGAAATATCGCACATGAACCTAGACGAGAAATTCTACAACTACATTAAAGGCTTTCTGGCGAACCGAACCACCACCATACGCATAGGAGAGCAACGCGGTGAAACCGAACGACTCGGAAATATCGGCACCCCACAAGGATCAGTGCTCTCGCCATTGATCTTTGATGTGGCAATGCACAGGTTGTCGTAAAAGCTCGCTCAAATGCAATCCGTGCACCACGCCATATACGCGTATGATATTACCATATGGGTCCCATGTGGCCACTCATATGGTGCCTTGGAAGGAATCCTTCAACAAGTGCTGACTACAGCTGAAGAATTTCTTAAGCCAACTGGACTCGCACTCTCCCGCACTAAATCCACTCTAACGCTCTTTCATCGTCGAAGAAATTTGGGCGAAAAGTAGCAGCAAGTATTGCTCAAAGCTGAGAACAACCAAACGATACCGCAAGTATATACGGTGAAGATACTAGGGCTAACGTTAAGCGCCAAGGAGGGCCACAACAAGAAAGCACTCAAGCGCCTTGAAAAAAGCACGAACAACTTTGCAAGAGGCATTGCTACAATCGCCAACAAGAGAGCAGGCCTCCTAGAAGACAGCATTATGAAGGCGTATCACGTCTTTCTCGTAAGTCACGTAGCATACGCGTTCCCGTTTCTGAAACTTACGAAGGCTGAAATAAAAAAGGTCGACTCCATGCTCCGCAAGGGACTGAAAACGGCCCGCGGCTTGCCCAATAGCACGAGCAAAGAGAAACTCGAGCAACTTGGTCTGCACAACACAGCCGAAGAAATTTTTGAGGCTCAGAGAGTGGCACAGATCACACGCCTGTCGTTGATGCAGGCAGGCCATCTCATCCTACGAGACGCAGACATGTGCCCAATTTTTCAACCAGAGAAAAGAACACAACTTGGTAATGACGTGAGGAAACACATTAGCGTTGAGCCAATCCACCGCAACGTTCATCCTACATTCAACATAGGGCGAAGGAAGGACATAGCGAGGGCGCTCATAAACAAGGCAAAAAAACACAACACGCACGCGCTATTCGTAGATGCCGCCCGCTACTCTGGCAGGGAGGCGTTTGCCATAGCGGTCGTTGATATAGACAGAAACCTCATAAACGTGACAACCGTCCAAACAAGCCATGTACACGAAGCAGAGGAATTGGCGATCGCGCTAGCCTTGCAAAGCTGCCAAGCCTACTCCACAATATACACAGACTCTAAGACGGCGGCACGAACGTCCGTGGCTGGCCTAGTAGCTAGAAGCACTGGAAAACTCACCGTCAACGCAATAAGAGAGTACGAGAGCAAATAAACCCGTGTTAAAGAAGAGAAAGCTCAAATCTACGTATCCTGGTTCTAAGCCCACATGGGACAGTTACCGGGACTCGACCATTGCAATTACAGTGAAGAGGTCAACCGCCTGGCGCGTGAGCTCACAAGCCGCGCCGCGGACAACGACCCCTCGATGAGTGAGCGGTACGAGAATCTCTGCAGCCAGGACAAAGCACTCACATACCACGAGATCACTTCACATTAAAGGGGACAAAGACGTGCCTTCCCAGCACCGCACCCAAAACTTAACAAAGCACAAGCTCTAATTCTAAGGAGATTGCAAACACGTACGTACATAACACCATCCACCTTACACAGAGTCGACCCCGACACACCACCCACATGCTCCCTTTGCAACCATTCCTATTGCAATTTCGAACACATGTTCTGGCTGTGCCCTACCCACAGCACAGCACAACTGAATACCCAAGAGGCTTGGCAGGAAGCCCTCAAGAGCAATCAGTACAAGCTGCAACTACAGGCGGTCCAGAGGGCCCAGGACATCGCTACAAGCCTTCGGCTGCCAGCGCCAGGTTGAATTAAGGGTCGGAATGGCCCTTTCTCAGCCTCCTGAGGATATGTTTAATTAAAGTCAATCTCTCTGTCTCTGGGACAAAGACATTCTCATGTGAAACAGGCCTTAGCCGTGAATTTTTTTTAGGCGAATCAGTGAAAGGCTTACTACACGTCCTTAAGGCTACACGCAAATATACGCAGCTGTTTCTTCCGTTGATACTTCTGCTCCTGATGATAAATAAATATATCGGAGCACTGTAACTGGTGGGACTTCAGTACGCAAAGTAGTTTTTCTAGTGAAGACTTTTGATGTCTGGCGTGATTTTACGCTTCCGCCACGTTTGATGCGTCAAGGAGACTCCTTCTACAACTTGGCATTCATATAATGTTTTATTTTCTATCTGTTGTCAAGAAGAGCCCCAGTAATAATGCTCCAGGTAGTCTGTTTAGGTTAATATGGCGTTATTCGCTATGTGAAAATCGCATGATTGACACACGTGCATGCCGACACTGCCGACGAGGTCCGTCTTCCGAGAAGAAAGTTCGCAGTGTTGTTGAGCCTTGTGACCCCACTACAGAGTGGCTTACCCTTCTAGATAATTGTGCGTGTTTCTCTGACTTTTGAAATACATCCTACTGTTCTGAACAGTGTGGGCGTTGTGTATGTTAATTTGATTGTGATGGGTTATATATATGCTAAATCGAGTTAACAATGGTAAGGCATACTTCGTGGCTCTGTGGTACAACGCCTACTTTCAACGCAGACGCCTGGGTTCGATCCTCACTCAGGCCAGGTATTTTTATTAGCCATTTTATTTACATCATTCTTGTAATTTCGGTCATTGAAGAGATGACGGTTTTTCGCTGATAACCAACAACGCCGACACAAATAACGATGTCGGAATTCCCGTGAAATGAGGTCTCTAACGTAGGGGCGTTAAATAAACATTAGTTTAACAAGAATCCAATCCAGGCATTTTGCATGGAAGTGTAGTATTCTACCGCGGACTCACGGCAATGTGTCAAACTTGTAAAAAAAGAATAGCTCGCACAAGTATCATATCAGCAATTTTAAATGTGGTTGCTCTGCTAGCTATGCTACCTTATAATAACGTAGCAAGGATTGACCAAACTCTTCCAATCGTTGCTCGAAAACTCCGATGAACGCTACTTATTACTTCACCTCGACGCACCGTAGCGTGCAATTCATGGGAATAAGACTTATAGATTCGCTCTAAGGGGGTGGGGGGGCTTCAACGTTACTGCAAATCCCAAGCTACCATTTAGACGCCTGGATAGTCGACGTGCATAACAAGAGCAAGCGCACACCTACTAAACTTCCATAAACGCGTCGATCCATCTCGCACGCCTGGCTCGAAGTGAGAAATCCGGCATAGACTGCCACTCACCAAGTGTAGCGTGGACTTCACTCGGCAATAACTAGTTTAACTATTAGGAAAACGTCCCTTGTGTTTTAAGCATCGTCACACTCTTTCGTTATAAAGCAGAATGTTGACGAGTGTGGTTACACCGTTCAAGTGGTTCACTTCTCGCAGGTACAAGCTAGTCAACCGTTCAGCGTTGAGGCTGGACCCACTCTTTGACAGTCGACTGCCTCCACCTCGTGGATGTCCTCCTGAAACACTGGACCTTGATGCGCTAATGGAATCTTCGGATGCTTGGCGAGCACTGCAGCAAGCCTCTTTCAGCAGCAGCAGCAGCAGCAGCAGCAGCAGTCGCGGTAGCCATCGCTCCGCTCTCCGAAGAAACTGGCGGCAAGAATTGGTCGTTAAATGTAGCGGCAACGATATGTCTAACGGCGGCCAGACTGTCATGAATAATTTGAAACCTGACGACCCCGTCTTCCTGTTCGACGTGTTCGATGATCCGTGCGAGCTGAACAACCTTGCCTCGTCGGAGCCTGAGGTATCAAGTCATTTTAAAAAGATCAGAGCATATTCACTAAGTATATGATGACGAGTGGGCGAGGCTCCGGTGAATTATTAACCCCCTTACATTCCCCACTCGTTCATTCAGAGCAGTGACAAATGTGTCCAGTATATACAAAGTTTTTACAAGTCATAATGTGCATTTGGTATTCAGTTGTTTATACGGGCCTGCGTAGAAATATTCATATTTATGAGGATAGGTTTGTTCATATGCATATTCGTACGATTATTCATATGGCTATTCATAAGAATATGGATATGCACATGGATGTCCATACAGATGAATACATGAATAGCGATAATATTTTCCACACGCATATGTATTCATAGCGTGTCAGGCCGATGGACAGAGGACATGGCTATGCTCTAGGAAGCATCGCCTGTAAAACACCAATAGAGCGTGACGTTGTTTTGTTGGGCAATGCATTGTGAATGCCTTGCAAGTTATGAATAGGGTAATAAATGAAGCGATATTAAAGAAGTCTAATTTGTCAATTACACATTGAAAGCACACTTTGCCAGCACTGGTGCGAGGCTTGCAGTGTCTTTATGTTATGTTTGAAATACCAAGCACTTGAAACGTGCTTTAAAAAAGCAAGATTCCGTCCCTGAAGAAGAAACAGAACCGGTCCCTAAAGCTAGATTCATACGCGAGAGGTAAATCCCACTGCTCCGCGTTTCGAATAGTCACGTGATTAGTTTCATCCAGCTGCAGTGCCTAGAATTGGGAAGTGTGATGAACAAGCTGGCTAGCGCGTAGCGTCTTAGGAGGACACCACCAGATGGCGGTGGCACACGTTTGCGCGTCACCCAAGGCAGCGATGTATTGAGCAGAAACGGGAATCAACGACGCGCGTGGGTAATGTGAAACATTTAACATGTATTTTTTTTGTTCGTGCCTGGCCTCAAATGGCGACCGAGTAAACAGGTTAATCAGCTTCTGAAAAACAGGATGCCAACGCGGGTGCGCGACCGAACTGAAATATCATCAGTTCGACAGAATGCCGAAAGTGAGCGCGTGACAGCGCTGAAGCATTTTATCGATGTGAAATGGTAGAAGAGTGGAACGATGAACTCAGTTGTGAGCTATTTCTTGCAACGCCTTCCACGGCTAATCATCATTTCCTCAAGCTATAATCTGTAAATAAAGCTCTATCATTCATGACGTCATAGTCGGAGAGAAGAATTACGAGCAGTATCTGGATGAAAACCTTTCGATTTCTGCACACAGGTCATACAACGTAATTCCGAGTAGTGACTAACGAACTGTTAACAGCAATGCATTCTTGGTCGCGAGTCATCTTTTATCCTCAAGAATAAAAAGTTTATAGTTCACAAGCACCCCACAGAACATTGGGCTGCAAGCCTACGTGATGCGCCTGAGCTTCAGCTACTTTCTCTTTGCATGGTAAGATGCTCGCTCCTTGTGGAGTACCTTTGTGTAAAAAGGCAAATGGGTGAGCGGAAAAACTTGGTTACTTGGCTGGTGAGGCTCGGACCATGGTGTGCGCCGCCCAGTGTGACATTTTTAGGCAGGAAACAAGCTCTTTCAAGCTGTCACTTTGAAGCTCGTTGTAGCTTAACCACTTTTCAGAAGTGATTTCAAGGGTGTCTACAAATGCGAAGAGCTTCTCCGAAAGGCCTACCCATATGCGTCCGCACGAGGGGTACAAAGGGATTGATTGATATGTCGGGTTTAACGTCCCAAAACCACCATATGATTATGAGAGACGCCGTAGTGGAGGGCTCCGGAAATTTCGACCACCTGGGGTTCTTTAACGTGCACCCAAATCTGAGCACACGGGCCTACATTTCCGCCTCCATCGGAAATGCAGCCGCCGCAGCCAGGATTCGAACCCGCGACCTGCGGGTCAGCAGCCGAGTACCTTAGCCACTAGACCATCACGGTGGGGCTAGGGGTACAAAGGGAGCTGGCCACCTTGGAGGGAAGCGCTAAATATGTTCTATACATTGACTAGGCAGTGGGGCACTCTTTTAGTCATCTAAAAGTGGGTGTAAAATATGCCTCATACACTGATTTAATAGGGAGGAGGCGCCCTGCAGTGAATCTTTGCCTCTCCTCCTCCCCCCTTACGGAAAGCCCACCTATGGGCCTACCCCTTTTAATGCGGACAATTTTGCTATTCACAGTGTTCTTGAGGTGCCGCGAGATGTACCTCTCGCCGAAGTGCAGCTCGCACACAGCCGAGTTTTGAAGCAGTTTTTCAGCGCGCGGTATCACTCTCCGCCACTGCACTAACACAGCTTTGTGCTTTAGAAGGCCGCACAAAGCATGCTTCTTTTTAGCTGACTTGTAGCCTTTAGTGAACCCTGGGACAAAGCAATGACTTTGTTTTCGCGCCATGAGAGTGCATACAGAAGCGTTAGTGTCAGAGTGCCATCGCAATTGAAAAAAAAAAAAAACGAGGACAAACGCGCCCGACGAAACTGTCATAAACGTGCAAACAACGTATAAACGACTGCGCGTGCCCCCACGCGGCTCCTCCTCGGAGTCTTCAGTGCGCTCCGTAGGCGCTGCCTGCCGCTCATCACACTTTCCTATTTTAGCCACTGTAATCCAGAGCAGCCGCGGAGACGTCGCATGCATACAGCCGGAGCTACGCTCGCGGAATCTACGTGCATACTCTCGACTCCTATGCTTATGCAGCACGCTTATGTGGTCATGCAGGCTACGCGCTGCAAATGAAAAACACTGATCTACCACTGAATACCCTCACCTCTCCCATTGTCAAACGAAACACAGTCGGTCGTTGCCGCGAAACTAAAACATGCGGATTTTAACCCAGCAGCCTACTTCATAGCCCCGCCAATCCGGCCAATGTTGATCAATTTGACGCTGAATCTCCTCGATCGAGAGCAGACGACTGTCATACGGAAAGATCGAGATAGCGGCGGCACATTTCCATCCGTGGCGCGAGCGGATGAAGCGAGGACGGCACGCATCGATCCCGCGCATGTCACATGATGCACCATCCGCTGCGAAAATTCCTCCCTTCCCTCGTGTGAATCCACGTCGAGTCGAAAACTTTCCTGGCGTGTCACATCAGGGCAGGTTTCAGTTTTTTTAGCAATAAAAGCATTGAAGTGAAATGGCAGGATATATATATTATTTAGTATGCGTAAGATGACTGCGTCAACGGCTCTGGCCATTTCGCATTATGTACGGTATTACGCGTTCCTTCCAACGTGCAGAGTAAAGGAAACAAAGTCGCCTCGTAAGGTGCTGACTGAGTTTCATTCCTCATAATACCAGTTTTTTCCCCTTGAATAACGGAATAACCCCTTTTCCCTGGCTAATATTATCAGAGTTTATTTACTCTGTCTATTCAGGGAGCCACTTACCAGGGCACGGCTAAAACTTATGCTGTCTTTAAATAGCAGCCACGTTATCAACAATGGTGTGTTAACTTTAAAGTTATACTGGTGAATCTCACAGTAGCAACGAGAAGAACAAATCCAAAAATGCACTAAGGAGTTTCTTGCTTTTTTTTCTAGTTGCGTGACAGACTGCTAAACAAGCTTGCCGCTTACCGAGCACACTTACCCAACAAGCTGGTAAGCTACCAGGTGGACGAACGTGGGTTCCCAGAGATCCACCATTGCACGTGGTCCACATGGCTGGATGTAGAGCCAGCGGAGTACCAGAGCTGTCCTTGCTGAAGAGCACCCAGTGCCACAGTAGACAGAGACCGCAGTTTTCCTTTTGATGTTTTCATTTTTTTTGTTAAGACATTCGACGATACTTTTACCTCTATGCGTGCTTGTTCATTTGAATGTTGTAGCAGCTGAAATAAATCGAGTATTTGTAACTGCGAATTCTAGACAATCTACCATACTTAAGCAACTAGCGAATACTTTCCTGGTGGTAGTTTAATGCTCTCTTGCATCGCCCATGCATCAATAAACTACACAGAGTTGCGAAAAGTACCGCAAGCCTGCGTAGCATGATGATGATGATGATATATGGTGTTTTTTTGGCGCAAGGGCCATTTGATGGCCAAGGAGCGCAAGTTCTTGGGACAAGGAATGTGGATAATGATTGTGATTAGCGGCTGTATAAGGGCCATAAAATTCCTCGCAGTAAGGTGGGTAAAAACATACAAGTAATAAAATCATGACCATGCCGTGAAAGGTGTGTGTGGTGTGAATAGGTGACAAAAGTTGGTGATAATATAAAACGATGTTGGACATGTATGGCATTGGCACAAGTACCTCACTCGTTCATACCCTTGCGTCCAGAAGCCGTGAGGCAAGTGCTTTCCTGTGTAGCCAGCGCAGCAAAAACCTCCCTGGGGAGGTCGTGCTACGGGATGCCGGGGTATATGATACGAACTTAATAATATCTTCAAAAACACTAATAATAATTTATGATTAAAAAGCGGTTCCCTACCAACAAACATTGCAGGGTGTAAGGTATATGTTGTTCGTAGGGTAATGGAAAATGCTGTTTTCTAGGAGTTTCTAAGTGTTTGCACTGAATTAACATGTAAAGGACTGTTATTGCTTCACCACATCTGTCACACAATGGTGAATTGCCACCGGACAAACGATATGTGTGTGTCGTGTATGTGTGTCCTATCCTGAGTCTCGTTAGTATTACCTCTGTATGACGCCATTTTGATACTGGCAGCCATGACCAAGGTGTGGCTTAATAATGTGTAGTTTATTTTGTGTGTGTGTATCCCACTTGCTCTGCCAGTAGTCCCTGAGGTTTCGTTTGAGAGACAGCTTAAGATCAAGGGCCGGGATTAATAGGGGTGTAGGGGCAGTGCTTTTGTGGATGGATGCAGTGAACTGATCTGCCCTCACGTTGCCCTGGATCTCACGGTGCCCTGGCACCCAGCACACTACAACATGTTGTTTGAGTGTGTAGAGTGTGCACAAAATGGAATAAAGTGAGACAAGGACCAGGTTTTTTTGTTTTTAAGACTTTGCAGAGCCGTTACAACACTGAGGGAGTCTGTATAAATTACTACGTTTTGTATTTGTAATTGTTTGATGTGTTTAGCTGCCACAAGTATCGCGTAAGCTTCCGCTGTGAAAATACTTGTGCCTGGATGTAGAGGGCCAGCATCCAAAAAGGATGTTTTGTAACTTCTGGGAAAGACACATCGCAGTCTATAGTCTGCCACTGTCACGGTGGCGGGTATGCTGCAGGAGCCATTCAACTGTGTTCAAGTGACACTCCAGTTTCTTCAGCTAGACCCTTCAGGTGAACTGAGAAGGGCTGCCTCAACGAAGGCCTGTTTTGAAACAGAATGTAGCTCGACAGATCATTAATAGTAGAGTATGAGGGGTGCTTCTTGTCTGCTTTCACCTTAAGAAAATACACAAAGGACATGTAAGTTCTATGTAGACAAAGCGACCATTCATTTGACTCAACGTAAAGGCTTTCTACAGGGTGGTGCGAAAAGCACCCGTAGAAAGGCGGATGCCCAAATGGTGCGCGGCGTCCAGCATATTCAAAGCACTTTGAGTTGCAGACTGATAAACAACAGCCCCATAATCTAAGCGGGTGTGAATGAGGCTTCGATACAGATTCATGAGGCATTGCCTATCACTACCCCAAGTAGTAAGTGATAACACTTTTATAACATTCATGGCTTTTAAACATTTTGTTTTTAAATACTTGATGTGTGGTACGAAGGTCAACTTGATGTCAAAGATTAAGCCTAAGAATTCATGCTTGGCTTTGACAGACAGACGTTGCCCATTCAGTCGAATGTGAGGTTCGGAGTGCATGCCTCTCTTTCGAGAGAACAAGACACACATGTTTTTTTGTGGGTTAAGTCGAAATCCGTTTTCATCTGCCCATTTGGAGACCTTGTTTAGACCAAGCTGAACCTGCCGCTCCACACATTGCCAAGTTGCATCACTTGAAGCCAAGCTGAACGTCGTCGACATATGTACAATAGAACATATTGCGCGGGATTGACAAGTGCAAGAAATTCATTTTGATAATAAAAAGCGTGCAACTAAGTACACCACCTTGTGTCACGCCTGTTTCCTGCACAAATGTTTGGAGAGAACACTGCCCACACGGACACGGAATGTCCGGTTTGACAGGTAACTTTCGATTATGTGAAACATTCTTCCGCGCACACCAAGGTGGGACAGGTCTCTTAGAATTCCAAAACGCCATGTTGTATCAAAAGCCTTTTCGATATCGAGGAACACAGAGAGAAAATATTGTTTGTGGACGAAGGCGTCTCTGATCTGTGCCTCGATACGAACAAGGTGGTCTGTGGTGGATCTACTTTCTCGAAACCAGCACTGAAATGGGTCGAGCAAATTGTTTGTTTCAAGGATTTGTACAAGTCGACAGTTTATAATTTTTTGAAGACTTTGCACAAGCAGCTTGTAAGTGCAATAGGCCTATAACTTGAAGCTAAAGAAGGGTCCTTACCCTCTTTCAAAATGGGAATAATAATAGCCTCTTTCCAGGAGGTAGGGATAGTGCCAGAAAACCAGAGAGCATTGTACAAACACAGTAGGTTTTTCGTGTTTCTGCTGGTAGGTTTTTTATCATTTCATACACCACACGGTCAGAACCTGGGGCTTAAGTACTAGTAGTTTAGAGATGTTCGGAGCTTAGCTAGAATGAAAGCTTGGTTATATGCCTCGTATCTAGTGGATTTGTGTTCTAGTTTCTGCTTTCTATTCTTGTTCTGTATTTTTGGAAAGTGAGGTATAAAGGGACGAGCTGGATACCCGTTCAAAGTTGCGACGAGGCGAGTTTCCCCGCTAACTCTAACCACACCTGAGTGGGTGGCGAGGAGTACCCCTGTTACACGTAGCCAGAGGGCTCGGCCAGACGTGGCAGCTACTGTGATCAACTTTCTCACTGTCGCAGCCGACAACCAAGCACTGAAAATGCCTACCACCATTTCCGTGGAGGGAATGGAAGTAAGTGCGGAGATCTTCGACGGACCAGGATGGGCCACCGCCATGGGACGCCGATGACAGACGACTCCGCCGAACGAGGAGCTGGCCGCTGGGACGGTCGAGCACAACAACCAGCCGAAGCACCCCAGGGGCTTCAAAAAAAGTCAATCGGCACTACACCGTGTGGTATCCGCTTCCAGGCTACCCCGCCTACCCAAGACCAGATCAGGGTAATTATGAGACCCAGAGGAGGATTGGACGTAGCCAGTGTCGACCTCGTGCTGCTGTCGAGAGCCGTCATCATGGCCGCCCAAATGACCGACGAACAAGCACGGGAGGACACGATCTGCCCCAGCTATATGTAAAACATCAATGTTTTTCTACGACGCACCAAAATAATGCTACATATCATACGTGAACGTGCAGAAACTGCAAACAAACCAACGCTCGTTCGAAGTTGCCGCATACGTGGCCGTGCCCGATAATACCTGCAAGGGCGTCATCAAGAACGTTGACCTCTCCCTTGGCGACGCAACGCTCAAACGCCTGATTGTGCACGACCGAAATCCCACTGCCATCGAGGCAAGACGTATTAAAAAAATTGGCAGCATATCCACGGAGTGAATGATCGAGAGTGGGGATAAGCATTCGTCCGTCCATTCGTTCTTGCTTCCTTCCGTCGGTGCGACCGTCCATGCGTCGATCCACCCGTCCGTGCGTGCGTCCGTTCCTGCGTTCGTCCATGCATCCGCCCCTGCGACCGTTCATGCGTCCATTCATGCATCTGTCTGTGTGTCCGTTCGTCCATCTATTCAACACTTCAAGTACCACCATCTCGCATCTTTCATCATATATTCCCCATATAAAACACCGCCATCCAGGCGACATTCTTAGGACTAAACGAGAGGTGGCACACGCACACTTTCTAACAGCTTGCGCTTCGGGTCTACTTCCCATTTTTAACCACCTCGAGTACATGGTATATACTAGTTCACTGTATTCATGGCACTGCGGCCCAACACTCGCTAAACCTTTCTAAAACCAAGGAGGTTACGCCCAGCGAGTATAACGTAGCAACCTTTTCCTGGCAGATAGAGCTCAATGTACATGCCAATGGCTGCATGGGAAATGAGAGACAGGAGAATTCGACTTTTACTTTCTTACGGCTTGCACTTCGTACCTACTTCACACCTTTAACTACCTCGAGTTCATTCATGGTATATACTAGTTCATTGTATTCATGGCACTGCGGCTCAATGCTCGCTAAACCTTTCTAAAACTAAGGTGGTTACACCCAGCGGGTATAACGTAGCAACCTTTTCCTTCAGATAGTGCTCAATGTACATGCAATGGCTGCTAATGGGTATCGCAGCGTACACGTTAACTAAAAGCCGAATGCTCCTGTCTTTCATACCCCATTATCAGCTATTGGCATGTACATTGAGCACTATTTTTTCTTGTTCGACAACGCACAGAAGGAATCTCTCACCGGCACCACCTTGGAGGTCAAAATGTTTGCAGGTCAAAGCGTAAGACTGGTTACATACTACGACGGGACGCGGACGAACGGGTGCCGCTATAAGGAGCTTCGCCCCTAAAAAACCAAAGTCGTCGCAATCCTCTTTGACGGGTTGCGCGTTCCGAGCACAGTGATGTGCGGAACCGCCATGGTTTCCTGCTCGCTCTACAAGCGACAAGTCGATGTTTGCAGAACGTGTGGAGGAGTCGGCCATGGCGCTGATGTTTGCCGGCACACAAACGCAACGAGCGAGAAATGTCACAACTGCAGTGAAACGCTACAAGAAGACGGCATGCGTCACTGCGAGCCGAAATGCAAGCTTTGCGATGGCAATCACCCCAACGGAGATCGCGAATGCAAAAGACGCTTCCACATTCCATACATAGTGAGAAGGAAAGGAAGAGGCAGAAAGCAAGAATGGCGAGCATAACAACGTCAAGATGCACCAACGCACCAACATCTGTCACGTTCAAGGAACCCTGCCACAACCAGGTACCAGGAACGGGAGAACGCCTCGAGCGTCCATCACCGTTCTCCATCCAGGGGGAGATCCCGATTCAGAGGGTGTTCCCGATCCAGAAAGCGCTTTTGATCCAGAGGCCGTTCTCGTTCCGGAGGGTGCCCCTCGACCCTGTCGGGATCCGACAACCGCCGGTCATCTCGGGAGTGCTCCAGATCCCGATCGAGAACGAGACCAACAGCCACGCAGCAGCAGCAGCAGCAGCCAAACAATGGCTCCTAGGCCAGCAAGGTTGCTGGTGAATCACGAAGCACAAGTAGCCAGCCTGAAGGTAAGGCACAGCCAGAGCATGCTCCCCATTCTCGTATTGTAGCGCTTGAACAAAAAAACAGGGCCCTCAAGAAGGAGCTTGAAGAGCTCCGGGCCTCAATAGCTAGAATAGAGAGCTGCCACAGAATTAACCTGTCAAGGTCACCGGCACCACCGACAACACGCTCACAACAAACGATCCACAACACACACAAACGCAAAGCCGTAGACAGCGACAGCGACACGACGGAGGAGATCGAGATGGTCTCGATCGATAAAGAAGCGCCACTGACAAATGTCGAGTCCGCGACAACTAAGCTCAACGACAAAATTGATACGTTGGCGAACAAGCTTGCCAAGTTTATGGAAACATTTAAGACTTACACTAACAAAGCTGACTAGAGGTTCGCGAGCCTAAAGAAGATGGTAGCCAACCCACCTGTGGCAGGTGCTCCTCCGAACCTAAGCGCAGACAAACCAGCGGTTACGGCAAGCGTGCCGAGCATTACTTCTAGAGCTAAAGTCCGACCTGTCAAAGCACGCAATCTCGCGGAAATAACGAGCCGCGACGCACACAAGCTACCAAGCCAAAATGGCCGCTGACCGTAACGAGGTTAAGATCTGAGAGTGGAACTTTAACTCACTTCAGAAACGCAAGGCAGCACTAACACAGCTATTCCTAGTATGTACAAAAACCGCATAAAATATTGCTACAGGAATGTGGAGAAAGCAAAACTGCTAAAAGCATTGGCATACAGGGGTACAGGGTAGCCAGGCCAACCCTGCACCCCGAGCAGAACAAGACGCGAGGAGTGGCTACCTACATCCGGAAGGACATAATGTTCGCCAAAAGGGACGCCCCCGTATGAAAAAATGGCCTAGAATAGGTCCTGGAAGAAATCTTACCACACAGGGCTGTTAAAAGAAGCATCTTTGTGCTCAATGTTTACCGTCCTCCATTAGATAAGAAAAAAGATTTCAACAGACTGCTTCCCTCGGCGGTAAAAATGGTGGGTAACAATCCGCTCATAGTAGCGGGTGATTTCAACGCCAGGAGGACCGAATGGGGATACTCAAAAAGCGAAGGCAAAGGCACCAAGTTAGCAGAAAGCGTGAATGCGCTGGACCTGCAGCTGATAAACAACCTTGCCCTCCCTTCAAGAAGAGGTAATTCGGTACAGCGAGACACAACGCCGGACTTAACCTTCACCAAGAACGTCAGAGCTACCGGGATAACCTCGGCAAACACCTAGGTAGCGACCACTGCATCCTGGAAATTACCGCTGAGAACGAGGCGAAAGCGCTAAGAAAATTCAAAATCACAGACTGGGACCAGTTCTGTAAAATAAGGGAGCAGAAGGGCAATACAGAACTATCTTGTGAAGCCCTTTTAAATTAATTAAAATGGCAGCAAATGAGGCCAGCAAAGAAGTCGAGACTGATGAATCCATCCAGTTCATGGACTCTCACCTGGCTAGTTTGCTGCAGAAAAAGCATGACCTAAAAGAAGCGTGGCGTAAAAACAAGCTCAACAAACACTTACGCACAAAATCGCGGACCTTTGCCACGAAATTGAATCCCATGCCAAAACTCTCCGCGCCCAGCAGTAGAACAACACAAGCGACGAAGCAGATGGCAAAATGAGGAGAGGATGCAAATGGCGGCTGCTCAAACACCTTATGGTGGACAGCGACAAACCCACCAGAGGCGACACCCAGCTGCAAATTGAACGATTGGGGCACACGCACGCCCAGGATAGTGGTGGATCCCAAGCTCTGCTCAAAACGCTAGGCCAAAAATATCTCCCACTGGAAAGCATAGCAGTAGCCCGGGAAAAATCCCTCATATGGAGGACGACCGCAAGAAATGCTAGACGAACCATTCAGCGAAGCTCAAATACGGTATGCTCTACAGCAACTCAATGGCCGATCGTGTCAGGGCCAGATGGCATCGAGAATAAACTTCTAGGGAATTTAGACGACAAAGCAATTGTAATCATTACTAAGAACATAAATGAGGCATGGGAAACGGGTACCGTGCCAGAAGAATGACGCAGTGCCATAGTTTCGCTCATGATCACAAAACATGGAAAACCGCTGAGCATCGATAACTTAAGGCCCACATCGCTCACATCTGGCGTTGGAAAAGTAGCTGAGCATGCAATACTCAACCGTATCATGGACCACATTAAGAGCAATGGGCTCTTTCGACACAACATTATTAACTTCCGCAGAGCACTATTCAAATAGGACGCGATGTTGATGTTAAGAGAACCATATGTTACGGGCTCCTCCACAAGCCCAAAGCCATATTAGCCCTGGACCTCGCCAAGGCCTTTGACACCGTAAAACATGAACACATACTAGGTGAAATATCGCACATGAACCTAGGACGAGAAATTCTACAACTACATTAAAGGCTTTCTGGCGAACCGAACCACCACCATACGCATAGGAGAGCAACGCTGGTGAAACCGAAACGACTCGGAAATATCGGCACCCCACAAGGATCAGTGCTCTCGCCATTGATCTTTGATGTGGCAATGCACAGGTTGTCGTAAAAGCTCGCTCAAATGCAATCCGTGCACCACGCCATATACGCGTATGATATTACCATATGGGTTCCCATGTGGCCAATCATATGGTGCCTTGGAAGGAATCCTTCAACAAGTGCTGACTACAGCTGAAGAATTTCTTAAGCCAACTGGACTCGCACTCTCTCCCGCACTAAATCCACTCTAACGCTACTTTCATCGTCGAAGAATTGGGCGCAAAGTAGCAGCAAGTATTGCTCAAAGCTGCGAACAACCAAACGATACCGGCAAGTATGTACGGTGAAGATACTAGGGCTAACGTTAGCGCCAAGGAGGGCCACAACAAGAAAGCCCTCAAGCGCCTTGAAAAAAGCACGAAACAACTTTGCAAGAGGCATTGCTACAATCGCCACAAGAGAGCAGGCCTCCTAGAAGACAGCATTTATGAAGGCGTATCACGTCCTTCTCGTAAGTCACGTAGCATACGCGTTCCCGTTTCTGAAATTACGAAGGCTGAAATAAAAAAGGTCGACTCCATGCTCCGCAAGGGACTGAAAACGGCCCGCGGCTTGGCCCAAT
This sequence comes from Rhipicephalus annulatus, assembly GCA_013436015.1. NCBI lineage: Eukaryota > Metazoa > Arthropoda > Arachnida > Ixodida > Ixodidae > Rhipicephalus > Rhipicephalus annulatus. The sequence goes on along the minus strand of WOVY01012891.1, from coordinate 10,993 downwards.
AGCACGAGCAAAGAGAAACTCGAGCAACTTGGTCTGCACAACACAGCCGAAGAAATTTTGAGGCTCAGAGAGTGGCACAGATCACACCGCCTGTCGTTGATGCAGGCAGGCCATCTCATCCTACGAGACGCAGACATGTGCCCAATTTTTCAACCAGAGAAAAGAACACAACTTGGTAATGACGTGAGGAAACACATTAGCGTTGAGCCAATCCACCGCAACGTTCATCCTACATTCAACATAGGGCGAAGGAAGGACATAGCGAGGGGCGCTCATAAACAAGGCAAAAAAACACAACACGCACGCGCTATTCGTAGATGCCGCCCGCTACTTCTGGCAGGGAGGCGTTTGCCATAGCGGTCGTTGATATAGACAGAAACCTCATAAACGTGACAACCGTCCAAACAAGCCATTTACACGAAGCAGAGGAATTGGCGATCGCGCCTAGCCTTGCAAAGCTGCCAAGCCTACTCCACAATATACACAGACTCTAAGACGGCGGCACGAACGTCCGTGGCTGGCCTAGTAGCTAGAAGCACTGGAAAACTCACCGTCAACGCAATAAGAGAGTACGAGAGCAAATAAACCCGTGTTAAAGAAGAGAAAGCTCAAATCTACGTATCCTGGTTCTAAGCCCACATGGGACAGTTACCGGGACTCGACCATTGCAATTACAGGTGAAGAGGTCAACCGCCTGGCGCGTGAGCTCACAAGCCGCGCCGCGGACAACGACCCCTCGATGAGTGAGCGGTACGAGAATCTCTGCAGCCAGGACAAAGCACTCACATACCACGAGATCACTTCACATTAAAGGGGACAAAGACGTGCCTTCCCAGCACCGCACCCAAAACTTAACAAAGCACAAGCTCTAATTCTAAGGAGATTGGCAAAACACGTACGTACATAACACCATCCACCTTACACAGAGTCGACCCCGACACACCACCCACATGCTCCCTTTGCAACCATTCCTATTGCAATTTCGAACACATGTTCTGGCTGTGCCCTACCCACAGCACAGCACAACTGAATACCCAAGAGGCTTGGCAGGAAGCCCTCAAGAGCAATCAGTACAGCTGCAACTACAGCGGTCCAGAGGGCCCAGGACATCGCTACAAGCCTTCGGCTGCCAGCGCCAGGTTGAATTAAGGGTCGGATGGCCCTTTCTCAGCCTCCTGAGGATATGTTTAATTAAAGTCAATCTCTCTGTCTCTGGGACAAAGACATTCTCATGTGAAACAGGCCTTAGCCGTGAATTTTTTTAGGCGAATCAGTGAAAAGGCTTACTACACGTCCTTAAGGCTACACGCAATATACGCAGCTGTTTCTTCCGTTGATGACTTCTGCTCCTGATGATAAATAAATATATCGGAGCACTGTAACTGGTGGGACTTCAGTACGCAAAGTAGTTTTTCTAGTGAAGACTTTGATGTCTGGCGTGATTTTACGCTTCCGCCACGTTTGATGCGTCAAGGAGACTCCTTCTACAACTTGGCATTCATATAATGTTTTATTTTCTATCTGTTGTCAAGAAGAGCCCCAGTAATAATGCTCCAGGTAGTCTGTTTAGGTTAATATGGCGTTATTCGCTATGTGAAATCGCATGATTGACACACGTGCATGCCGACACTGCCGACGAGGTCCGTCTTCCGAGAAGAAAGTTCGCAGTGTTGTTGAGCCTTGTGACCCCACTACAGAGTGGCTTACCCTTCTAGATAATTGTGCGTGTTTCTCTGACTTTTGAAATACATCCTACTGTTCTGAACAGTGTGGGCGTTGTGTATGTTAATTTGATTGTGATGGGTTATATATATGCTAAATCGAGTTAACAATGGTAAGGCATACTTCGTGGCTCTGTGGTACAACGCCTACTTTCAACGCAGACGCCTGGGTTCGATCCTCACTCAGGCCAGGTATTTTTATTAGCCATTTTATTTACATCATTCTTGTAATTTCGGTCATTGAAGAGATGACGGTTTTTCGCTGATAACCAACAACGCCGACACAAATAACGATGTCGGAATTCCCGTGAAATGAGGTCTCTAACGTAGGGGCGTTAAATAAACATTAGTTTAACAAGAATCCAATCCAGGCATTTTGCATGGAAGTGTAGTATATTCTACCGCGGACTCACGGCAATGTGTCAAACTTGTAAAAAAAGAATAGCTCGCACAAGTATCATATCAGCAATTTTAAATGTGGTTGCTCTGCTAGCTATGCTACCTTATAATAACGTAGCAAGGATTGACCAAACTCTTCCAATCGTTGCTCGAAAACTCCGATGAACGCTACTTATTACTTCACCTCGACGCACCGTAGCGTGCAATTCATGGGAATAAGACTTATAGATTCGCTCTAAGGGGTGGGGGGGCTTCAACGTTACTGCAAATCCCAAGCTACCATTTAGACGCCTGGATAGTCGACGTGCATAACAAGAGCAAGCGCACACCTACTAAACTTCCATAAACGCGTCGATCCATCTCGCACGCCTGGCTCGAAGTGAGAAATCCGGCATAGACTGCCACTCACCAAGTGTAGCGTGGACTTCACTCGGCAATAACTAGTTTAACTATTAGGAAAACGTCCCTTGTGTTTTAGCATCGTCACACTCTTTCGTTATAAAGCAGAATGTTGACGAGTGTGGTTACACCGTTCAAGTGGTTCACTTCTCGCAGGTACAAGCTAGTCAACCGTTCAGCGTTGAGGCTGGACCCACTCTTTGACAGTCGACTGCCTCCACCTCGTGGATGTCCTCCTGAAACACTGGACCTTGATGCGCTAATGGAATCTTCGGATGCTTGGCGAGCACTGCAGCAAGCCTCTTTCAGCAGCAGCAGCAGCAGCAGCAGCAGCAGTCGCGGTAGCCATCGCTCCGCTCTCCGAAGAAACTGGCGGCAAGAATTGGTCGTTAAATGTAGCGGCAACGATATGTCTAACGGCGGCCAGACTGTCATGAATAATTTGAAACCTGACGACCCCGTCTTCCTGTTCGACGTGTTCGATGATCCGTGCGAGCTGAACAACCTTGCCTCGTCGGAGCCTGAGGTATCAAGTCATTTTAAAAAGATCAGAGCATATTCACTAAGTATATGATGACGAGTGGGCGAGGCTCCGGTGAATTATTAACCCCCTTACATTCCCCACTCGTTCATTCAGAGCAGTGACAAATGTGTCCAGTATATACAAAGTTTTTACAAGTCATAATGTGCATTTGGTATTCAGTGTTTATACGGGCCTGCGTAGAAATATTCATATTTATGAGGATAGGTTTGTTCATATGCATATTCGTACGATTATTCATATGGCTATTCATAAGGAATATGGATATGCACATGGATGTCCATACAGATGAATACATGAATAGCGATAATATTTTCCACACGCATATGTATTCATAGCGTGTCAGGCCGATGGACAGAGGACATGGCTATGCTCTAGGAAGCATCGCCTGTAAAACACCAATAGAGCGTGACGTTGTTTTGTTGGGCAATGCATTGTGAATGCCTTGCAAGTTATGAATAGGGTAATAAATGAAGCGATATTAAAGAAGTCTAATTTGTCAATTACACATTGAAAGCACACTTTGCCAGCACTGGTGCGAGGCTTGCAGTGTCTTTATGTTATGTTTGAAATACCAGCACTTGAAACGTGCTTTAAAAAAGCAAGATTCCGTCCCTGAAGAAGAAACAGAACCGGTCCCTAAAGCTAGATTCATACGCGAGAGGTAAATCCCACTGCTCCGCGTTTCGAATAGTCACGTGATTAGTTTCATCCAGCTGCAGTGCCTAGAATGGGGAAGTGTGATGAACAAGCTGGCTAGCGCGTAGCGTCTTAGGAGGACACCACCAGATGGCGGTGGCACACGTTTGCGCGTCACCCAAGGCAGCGATGTATTGAGCAGAAACGGGAATCAACGACGCGCGTGGGTAATGTGAAACATTTAACATGTATTTTTTTGTTCGTGCCTGGCCTCAAATGGCGACCGAGTAAACAGGTTAATCAGCTTCTGAAAACAGGATGCCAACGCGGGTGCGCGACCGAACTGAAATATCATCAGTTCGACAGAATGCCGAAAGTGAGCGCGTGACAGCGCTGAAGCATTTTATCGATGTGAAATGGTAGAAGAGTGGAACGATGAACTCAGTTGTGAGCTATTTCTTGCAACGCCTTCCACGGCTAATCATCATTTCCTCAAGCTATAATCTGTAAATAAAGCTCTATCATTCATGACGTCATAGTCGGAGAGAAGAATTACGAGCAGTATCTGGATGAAAACCTTTCGATTTCTGCACACAGGTCATACAACGTAATTCCGAGTAGTGACTAACGAACTGTTAACAGCAATGCATTCTTGGTCGCGAGTCATCTTTTATCCTCAAGAATAAAAAGTTTATAGTTCACAAGCACCCCACAGAACATTGGGCTGCAAGCCTACGTGATGCGCCTGAGCTTCAGCTACTTTCTCTTTGCATGGTAAGATGCTCGCTCCTTGTGGAGTACCTTTGTGTAAAAAGGCAAATGGGTGAGCGGAAAAACTTGGTTACTTGGCTGGTGAGGCTCGGACCATGGTGTGCGCCGCCCAGTGTGACATTTTTAGGCAGGAAACAAGCTCTTTCAAGCTGTCACTTTGAAGCTCGTTGTAGCTTAACCACTTTTCAGAAGTGATTTCAAGGGTGTCTACAAATGCGAAGAGCTTCTCCGAAAGGCCTACCCATATGCGTCCGCACGAGGGGTACAAAGGGATTGATTGATATGTCGGGTTTAACGTCCCAAAACCACCATATGATTATGAGAGACGCCGTAGTGGAGGGCTCCGGAAATTTCGACCACCTGGGGTTCTTTAACGTGCACCCAAATCTGAGCACACGGGCCTACATTTCCGCCTCCATCGGAAATGCAGCCGCCGCAGCCAGGATTCGAACCCGCGACCTGCGGGTCAGCAGCCGAGTACCTTAGCCACTAGACCATCACGGTGGGGCTAGGGGTACAAAGGGAGCTGGCCACCTTGGAGGGAAGCGCTAAATATGTTCTATACATTGACTAGGCAGTGGGGCACTCTTTTAGTCATCTAAAAGTGGGTGTAAAATATGCCTCATACACTGATTTAATAGGGAGGAGGCGCCCTGCAGTGAATCTTTGCCTCTCCTCCTCCCCCCTTACGGAAAGCCCACCTATGGGCCTACCCCTTTTAATGCGGACAATTTTGCTATTCACAGTGTTCTTGAGGTGCCGCGAGATGTACCTCTCGCCGAAGTGCAGCTCGCACACAGCCGAGTTTTGAAGCAGTTTTTCAGCGCGCGGTATCACTCTCCGCCACTGCACTAACACAGCTTTGTGCTTTAGAAGGCCGCACAAAGCATGCTTCTTTTTAGCTGACTTGTAGCCTTTAGTGAACCCTGGGGACAAAGCAATGACTTTGTTTTCGCGCCATGAGAGTGCATACAGAAGCGTTAGTGTCAGAGTGCCATCGCAATTGAAAAAAAAAAACGAGGACAAACGCGCCCGACGAAACTGTCATAAACGTGCAAACAACGTATAAACGACTGCGCGTGCCCCCACGCGGCTCCTCCTCGGAGTCTTCAGTGCGCTCCGTAGGCGCTGCCTGCCGCTCATCACACTTTCCTATTTTAGCCACTGTAATCCAGAGCAGCCGCGGAGACGTCGCATGCATACAGCCGGAGCTACGCTCGCGGAATCTACGTGCATACTCTCGACTCCTATGCTTATGCAGCACGCTTATGTGGTCATGCAGGCTACGCGCTGCAAATGAAAAACACTGATCTACCACTGAATACCCTCACCTCTCCCATTGTCAAACGAAACACAGTCGGTCGTTGCCGCGAAACTAAAACATGCGGATTTTAACCCGGCAGCCTACTTCATAGCCCCGCCAATCCGGCCAATGTTGATCAATTTGACGCTGAATCTCCTCGATCGAGAGCAGACGACTGCCATACGGAAAGATCGAGATAGCGGCGGCACATTTCCATCCGTGGCGCGAGCGGATGAAGCGAGGACGGCACGCATCGATCCCGCGCATGTCACATGATGCACCATCCGCTGCGAAAATTCCTCCCTTCCCTCGTGTAAATCCACGTCGAGTCGAAAACTTTCCTGGCGTGTCACATCAGGGCAGGTTTCAGTTTTTTTAGCAATAAAAGCATTGAAGTGAAATGGGCACGGCGGCACCGGCGAAATGACGGTCACTAACCCGTTTGTCTTCATCGTGCAGTTGTCCATCGGTCTTCTTGCATCCGTGGGAGATGTACGTGCTATGCCAGCACGATTGCCCGGGTACGCGCCGGACACAAGCTTCGTCAACTTTCACGTGACGGAGATAACATGCCCAGCGCCTTGGGACTGCCAGCCCAGATCCGTGACCAGGACCACGTGTGATGATCTACGTCACCAGCACCCAGCGCCGCCTCACAGTGCGCCTATAAGTAGCCTGCCTCCTCGCAGTGCGTCCATTGGGGCACGGCGGCACCGGCGAAATGACGGTCACTAACCCGTTTGTCTTCATCGTGCAGTTGTCCATCGGTCTTCTTGCATCCGTGGGAGATGTACGTGCTATGCCAGCACGATTGCCCGGGTACGCGCCGGACACAAGCTTCGTCAACTTTCACGTGACGGAGATAACATGCCCAGCGCCTTGGGACTGCCAGCCCAGATCCGTGACCAGGACCACGTGTGATGATCTACGTCACCAGCACCCAGCGCCGCCTCACAGTGCGCCTATAAGTAGCCTGCCTCCTCGCAGTGCGTCCATTGGGCACGGCGGCACCGGCGAAATGACGGTCACTAACCCGTTTGTCTTCATCGTGCAGTTGTCCATCGGTCTTCTTGCATCCGTGGGAGATGTACGTGCTATGCCAGCACGATTGCCCGGGTACGCGCCGGACACAAGCTTCGTCAACTTTCACGTGACGGAGATAACATGCCCAGCGCCTTGGGACTGCCAGCCCAGATCCGTGACCAGGACCACGTGTGATGATCTACGTCACCAGCACCCAGCGCCGCCTCACAGTGCGCCTATAAGTAGCCTGCCTCCTCGCAGTGCGTCCATTGGGCACGGCGGCACCGGCGAAATGACGGTCACTAACCCGTTTGTCTTCATCGTGCAGGTAAGAAGACAATACGATTACTGTATACGTTCTGGTGACCCATTTTTACTGGTGCTGCCGTGCCCTCGGCTTTGCTGTGCATTTGCGAGTGTGTTGCTATTTTTAAGAAAGCTTCTTTTGCTAGCAGGAGATATTGAAAGCAATCCGGGACCTGATCTAGCACAAATCGCAAAGCAGTTGAAGGAAGTTGCCGTCGATATCAAAGAAATTAAAGAGGGGCGGCTTGCCGATATGGATAAAAAGTTAGATGCCCTGTCGCGCCTTGAACCGAAGATAACTTCATGCGTAAAACAAATAGAAGACATGCATCTGATTACCAAAAATTTGGAAAAACGAATGGACGACCTGGAAAACCAGAGTAGAAGGTCCAATATTATAGTATACGGCTTAGCGGAAACAGAACAGGAGAACAGTGAAAAGTTAGAACAAGCTGTAAATAAAGGCATTGTTCAGGACATACTCGGCTTGCAGCCTGTGACCATAGAACGAATTCATCGTCTTGGAAAACCGGCCCAGAACAAAACGAGACCAGTAATGTTGAGGCTACTTGACTCTAGACAGAAATCAATAATATTGCGGGAGGGACGCAAGCTGAAAAATACGGGTCTCTCTATTGGGGAAGATTTCTGTAAGAGAACACGAGAGATAAGAAGGTTGCTGTGGAATAGCGCAAAGGCAAACCGGGGAGCATCATGACAAAGTGTCTTTGTCATTGGACAAACTTTACATAAATGAACAAGTATTCACCTGGGATGAGGGCAAGGGGGAGAGGGTCCCGCTGAGAAAAAACGCCGAAGCAAAACGTCCAAACACGCGAAGCAAAACACAGCCGAGGAACTAACACTACTAAATGTAAACGCCAGAAGCATTTTAAATAAGACTGAAGCGCTTGAAAACCTACTCCTTGCACATAACCCTGATATAGTAGCGTTAACTGAGACGTGGCTTTCCCCGGCTATCTCAGATCACGAAATAGTGCCTCCAAATTATTGCATCATTCGAAAAGACCGACCGTCACGTGGTGGTGGTGTGGCGCTGTTGATAAAGAAATCCCTTCCATTCGTACAATTGCCAGATGTGAAGGAAGCTGAGGCGGTGTTCTGCAGAATCATCTGCAACAGCACTGCCATAATTACAGGCTGCGTTTACCGAAGTCCTGACTCGAACGAAGATTGCGTAAGGAACATACATGAGTTTCTGCAGAGCCACGCCCCAAGCCTAAGAATTATCATTATGGGGGACTTTAACTTACCAGACATTAATTGGAACACAAAGGAATATTCATCACATGCTTCCGAAGCGCTGATTGATCTGATGCTAAATTTTAGTCTAGAACAAGTAGTTAGCCAAACAACGCGCTCACAAGGTACTGCAAACAACATACTTGACCTAATACTGGCTCAGTGATCACTTTCAACTAAATACATTGCAAACTGGCATAATTGAAGGAATATCCGACCACGATATCCCGATATGCCACCTACCATTATCATGTTCTATTTCGAAAAAGTCCTTTGAAAGCAAAATCATTGACTTTGAGAAATCGAACGGACGCTGGCGTTTTGACGTCCCTGGCACATGAGTTCACATCATTTTCAGAATTTGCTTCTGATCCGTCGGCAGATATAAATGTCCTCTGGATAAAGTTTTAAGGGCATAATACATGACTGCATTACCAAATTTATACCGTTAAAAACTAGGAAACCAAGAAAATACAGCCCATGGGTAACGCGCGAGGTTATACATGCCAAAAGGAAAGTTAAGAGGTTACGTCGTTCACTGAAGCATACAGAAAGTCAATCAGTCGAGAAATCTAAGCTGATAGGTGCCAAGCAAGAGCTGAAACAAAAGTTGAACCAGTCACGGAAACAATACTTTAATACAATCCTACCAGATTTCCTAAAAAATAATCCACAGAGATTTTGGAATCACTTTCGTGCACGCAATACTTTGGCGCCAGAACGCACTCATGATGAAAATGCTGTCCAGGCTGATGTATTCAACAAGTACTTTCAATCTGTATTTACTACAGAATACGGGTTTCTTCCATCGGTCGTTTCTACAGGCTCCAGCATCGACCCACTTATCATATCTGACTCGGGAATCCTTAACCTTCTACTTGGATTAGATGCTAAAAAATCAAGCGGCCCTGACAATGTTCCAAATGAATTCCTGAAACGATACGCGGAATGGTGCAGCAGATACCTGGGTATTATCTATCGTTTTCACTATCAACTGCACGGTGCCAAATGACTGGAGGAAGGCAAAAGGTGATACCAATTCATAAATCAGGTGACATAAACTCTCCCGTCTAACTATCGACCCATATCCCTTACCAGTACATCATGCAAGATCCTAGAACATATAATTTTAAAACACCTGACAGTATATCTTGAACAAAATCGCATATTAAACACCCAGCCAGCACGGGTTTAGACGCGGAATGTCAACAGTGACGCAAATTAACGGAAGTTGTTCATGACCTTGCACAGATAATTGAACAATCGCGGCCCAAAACAGACATTATATTCTTGGACTTTAGCAAGCTTTTGATCGCGTATGTCACAACAAGTTAATAGCAAAACTAGAGGCAATAATTGGCATCGGAAATATTTCTGCTTGGATTGGCGATTTTTTACTCCCAGCGTTCGCAATTCGTCCATCTCAATGAAGCATCATCCGACATTGTTCCCATCTCATCTGGTGTACCTCAGGGCTCGGTCTTGGGGCCCTTGCTGTTTTTAATTTATATTAATGACATCATCACTAACATGGAATGCAACATAAAGCTGTTCGCAGACGACTGCATATCTATAAAGAAAACTGTGTTACGAAGACCACCCACACCCTGAACAGACAACTTAACGTGATAAACACCTGGTGTGAACAATGGCAAATGTCTATTAATACCAGCAAATCTGTGTCAATGACGGTGACAAAAAAGAAGAACCCGTCAGAATTTACTTACTCACTTAATGACACTGAACTAACTAAAGTTTATGAACACAAATACCTAGGACTTACTCTAGCAACCGACCTCAAGTGGAACAAACACATTGCCAACATATCCTCAAAAGCCATCCGTAAGTTGTTTTTTCTTAAAAGGTGCTTGAAGTCTGCTCCCACTCCTATCAAACTCCTCAGTTACACAACCTTTGTGCGGCCAGTGCTAGAATATGCTAACACTGTTTGGTTCCCTCACAATATTACTAACATAAATCAACTAGAAAAAGTTCAAAGAAAAGCGATACGGTTCATCCATAACAAATACAAACGTACTGACTCGCCCACTGAACTTCTAGCATCATCCGGTTTAGACACACTGGCAGGCAGAGCAAAACAAGCTCGTTTAAAATTCATGCATAGCCTTCTGCACAACCACTTCAACATAATTTCTTCCAAATATATCACCTTCTCTAGATCCCGGATATCGCGTAATAAACACGATAAAATGTTAACTGAATACTTTTGCAACTCCAACACGTTTAAATACTCATTTTTTCCTACAGCAGTTAGGGAGTGGAACAACCTCGACCCAACAGTAGCTGCCATAGAATCATCATCAATATTTTGTGACGCGATAGGAAATAAGCCCCAACCATGAAAAGGGAAAGGAAAAAGTTTCATATTCATGCAAATTCTTTTTTTAAAGGCTTCTTTGTGTTCCATTGGATTGTATTAACCTTGATTCTTCCGTTGTATATACTAATGTTGTATTAGAGAGAACACTTCTTTGTATGACATGCCATTGTACTGTGCACTGCGTGTATTCTGTTGCACTCACGTTGTTATCTGTATGCCCACCTGCTTTGGTCTCCAAGTGAGACTGGCAGTATTGGAAATAAATAAATAAATAAATAAATAAAATG